>JAYRCH010000369.1:600000-836311 GCA_037179445.1 Phengaris alcon alcon | reverse complement strand
ATCTTATAATGAAACGTGCATCTTCTTGTGTAGCGAATAAAGCTCAATATTGAATCGCTATCTTAAAAAAGCCGCGGCGCGTAGCGTCTCGATGTGAACTGATGTTTCAGTTGTTTATTTGTAGTAAAAGCTCAAAATATAAATAACCTGTGTATTACAATGTTTATTGTCTAATACTAAATAAAAGAGTTAACTCGTTGTTTTTATCAAAAGGAAGTCCTAACCATTCCTATTAAAAAAATATATAAATCTAAAATATAATTTGAATTATTTTTCCAAATATCATGATAAAATCTTAATAGTGTAAGGTATAGTTATTTTATATGGCTTATAATATTGGCTTTATTCAATCTATTTGGTTGTTGTTTGAGGTTAGAAGTTGTGTATCGATTAAAGAAATCCTACTACTATTATTATAAATGTGAAAGTTTGTGAGGATGGATGGATGTTTGTTACTCACGCAGTAAACGACTGAACAGATTTTGATAAAATTTGGTATAGTAGTAGACTAGGCTCAGGATTAAAACATAGACCACTTTTTATCCCCAAAAAGTACAGTAGTTCCCGTAGGATACTTTTTTTACGCGAGCTGAGACGCGGGCAAAAGCTAGTTATCAAATATATTTTGTATGACTCTTTCAATACTAATAAAATTTATCACAAATAAGAAATATTTCAACGTTTTTTACTACCTCCGTCATAATATGATTATCAGCCTAGATTGAGGCTCACCCCGTCTAAACGTCACAATACCTTACTCTTCAATACTTCAAGTAATATGGGTCTAGTTCTGGTTAAAGTAACTTCATTCAACGCTTGTATTTTAATCTAAAGAATAATCAATATTAAACATAATATTAGGTCCTTACATATGAAATTGGCGTTTTGTCGTACTGGCCACTTTGATCTCAAATATATCTTCTTTGGTAAGGAATTCAAATTTCAAATTTATACCGCTATTTACCATACATTTGTGTTTCGAAAACCGTAATTCGTTTGTTTTCTCCTCTTTTGGTTTTTTTCTTTGCGTCACTCTGTTTACAAAATGGAAAACTTGAAATATCGTACTATTTTCGGGTACGAGTTCCAAAGTGGCATCAGTGTTGCAGAAACGGCTCGAAGGATTAATGATGTGTATAGCGGCGGTATCGCAAAAGAAAACACAGTGCGTTTTTGATTCCAACGTTTTCGTTCAGGAAATTTCGACCTGCAGAACAAGCCCCGTGGACGACCGGAGACCAATGTTGATAATGAAGAATTGAAGGCTATTGTGGAAGCGTATCCATTGCAAACCACGTCCGAGTTAGCTGAAGGCTGTCAGTGATAAAACTGTTTTAATTCACTTGAAGCAAATTGGGATGGTGAAAAAGCTTGAAAGGTACCTCATGAATTGCGTGCAGCAAACCAACAAACGGGCGTCGACTGCTGCGTTACATTACTCAACCGGCACAATAATGAAGGGATTTTAAATCGGATCATTATCTGTGATGAAAAGTGGATCCTGTACGATAATCAGAAACGCTCATCGCAATGGCTGAACCCTGGCGAACCAGCCAAAGCCTGCACCAAGCGACAATTGACTCAAAAAAAGTTACTTGTGAACGTTTGGTGGACTAGTGCCGGTGTCGTTCACTACAGCTTTCTTAAATCTGGCCAGACAATTACGGCAGTTGTCTATTGCCAGCAACTGCAAATCATGATGAAAAAGCTAGCTGCTAAACAACCGAGGTTGGTCATTCGCTCTAGGCCACTGCTTCTTCAGGACAGCGCTAGACCACACATTGCACAACAGACGGCTACCAAATAAGAGGAGCTTCAATTGGAATATCTAAGATATCCACCGTACTCCCCGGACCTTGCTCCAACAGACAGAGCTTTTTTTTTGAAATTTGGATAACTTCTTGCACGTGAAAAATTTCAACTCCGATGGGGCAGTCTAAAACGTCTTCGAAGATTTTATTGATTCCCGTCCGAATGGTTCTTTTAGTAAAGGAATCAATGAACTACCTATGAGATGGCAAAAGTGCATAGATAGCAATGGTTTATACTTAGATTATATAAATATAGTATGTTTAAAAAAAACGACTTTATGTTCCTCCTTTACAAAACGCCAATTTAATATGTAATGACCTAATTTTTGCATATGTAATTTTATCATTATTATAATTTATATGCCATTTATTAGCCCACGATACATACCAACTACTGCAAGTCCTGTGTAGCCAGGATCTACACTGACAACAATCAACAAACAACAATCACAAAAACCCTAGATAATACGAGGGCTGCACTAAAAGTATCGGGAATGGAATATTTCCACTGTTCCTGTCATATTAAAATCTTTTTAATTTAAAACTCCTTGGTTTTAAAAATCACTGGTTTGCTGAATTTCAACGTGGATGTGTCAAGCTCAGTGATGATCCCCGTGAAGGTCGTCCAAAAACTGCAGTCACCCAAGAAAACGTTGATGCTGTGCGTAAGCTGATTGAGGAAGATCGTCATGTGACATACCGTGAAATTCAGGCAACTTTAGACATTGGCATGAGTCAAATAAAAATAATCTTGCATGAACAATTAGGTGTAAAAAAGTTGTTTTCCGGATGGATACCGCATTTGCTCTGTGAAGAGCAAAAAGCGGCTCGCGTTAGTTGGTGCATCAGAACTCTCGAAAGATTCCACGCAGGATCCTCAAATGCTGTATACAACATCGTATCAAGTGACGAATCCTGGATATACGCGTACGAACCCGAAACAAAAAACTAGTCACGAGTTTGGGTGTTCGAAAATGAGTTAAAGCCAACAAAAATTGTTCGTTCACGGAGTGTTGCAAAAAAAATGGTGGCCACGTTTGACTCCAAAACCGGCCATGTTGCGACTATTCCTTTTGAGGGACAAAGAACGGTTAACGCAGAAAGAAAATTATGCTAACATTTGTTTGCCACAGGTCGTTTCTGAACTCCGTAAAGAGAACTGCAACCGCCGCATCATCCTCCATCACGACAATGCGAGTTCTCACACCGCGCACAGAACAAAAGAGTTTTTAGAGCAAGAAATCATAGAATTATTAGACCATCCGCCGTACAGCCCCGACCTAAGCCCTAATGATTTCTATACTTTCCCTAAAATAAAGAATAAATTGCGTGGTCAGAGATTTTCATCACCTGAAGAAGCTGTGGATGCCTACAAAACGGCCATTTTGGAGACCCCAACTTCCGAATGGAATGGTTACTTCAATGATTGGTTTCATCGTATGGAAAAATGTGTCAAATTTCGCGGAGAATACTTCAAAAAGCAATAAATACATTTTTAAATAGTAATGTTGTGTCACTTCCTTGATTCCCGAAAACACTTGACCAATGTATGCCTGGCAGTGTCCTCGGCATGTCAATTTTAACCCTTATTTTTTTTTTTTTTTTTTAGGAGGGTAAATACGTTACGTATCCCCCGCCGCCCCCGGGGGAGGGCAGCAGGGGTATGTCGGACTCCCTCGGCGCAATGGTGATGAAGAGCGCCGAGGTTTACCGACTAAAACCCCTCCATACCTCCTTCTGCGCCTATGCGGGGTCATGGGAACTGCGTGATACTACTACCACGACCCCGCAGCGCTTGCCGCGTCCGGCCCTCTTCTTCGCGGCGGCTATTTCGTATGCCGCCGCCTGCCTCACCGAGAGCTCCCCGGGCATTGGGGATCTGTCGATAATGTGGGCGGCGATCCCCCGATCACCGCCCACGGGCCTAGGCTTCCACGTCCATGGCGGGGGCGGTCGGTGCCGCCCTTGCGCCTTTGGCCTTGGGCTTTTGCCGGGCCGTCGATGCCGGAGCCTTACTCTTCGTCTTTTTGTTGGGGGGCGGCTTGGCTGTTATACAGCCGCTGCTCCCCAACACGTGGTCCCGCCTCTCCTTGCTCAGCGCCTCACACACGGGGCAATTGGGTGCCGCCGTGCAATCGGGCGCCTTGTGTCCCGGCTTCCCACAGCGGAAACAGCTCCCACTGAGGTCCACCGGGCACGAGCACTTAATCGCCAAGTGGCCGGTGTCCAGACAACGGTAGCACCGCCTTGGCCTCGCGGCCAGCAGTACTACCCTCGCCTGGACCCAGCCGACCTGCAGCCGCCCAGAGCTGGTAAGCTTCTTGGCGGCGGCGGTCGGTATGCCGAGCCAAAGGCTTCTGACACCCCTGGGGCCCATCACAATTCTGCCCGACCGGATGTCGGCGGCCGGGCAGCTACCTTCTCTTGCGATGGCCTCGACGATGTCTGCGGTCGTCGCCGAATCGTCCAGCCCGGTGACGAGGACTTCTGCTTTCTTCACCGGGCGGGCCACTCGTACTACACCATGGTCCAGGACCGCCCTCATTTTCTCGGCCAGGGAGTCCGCCTTCTCTTGGGCCCCCTCTCCAGATATCTGGAGGACCCGGGCGCCCGTTTCAGCCAGGCGGAAGTCGACCTTTGTTATGCCGAGTTCCGCCAGGCTGATCTTCTTCTTAGCCTCCGCAAGGATGGAGGCGTATGTCGCCCTCCCCTCCTCGAGCACCCCCTCCTTGAGGGTGAGGGTGATCGCCGCGGTTTTGGGGGGCTTAAGTTTAGCCCTCTTTTTCTTCTTGGGGGCTGCCTTTTTGGCGGCACCCTTTTTCTGTTTCCTCGCACCGCGCCCACGTGACCAGTCTGTGGTCCGCGGGGCGTCTGTCGCAGGTGGGGCGGTCGCAGACGCCCTCGCCTCTTCAGCCTCCTGTGCGGCCAAAGACCTCTTCTTCTCCTTCTTCCCTCCTTTCCTGGGCGGTGCAGGTCCAGTGGGAGCCTGTGTTGGCACCACCGTGCCTGCCGCCGCTCCACTCCTCTCCCCAGCCGCTGCTGTTTTTCGGCTTTGGCCGCTCCCTCTCCTTCGGCACTTCGGCGCTCGGCGCGGGTGCCAGGGCCATGTCACCCCGGACCACGTCCGCCGCAAGCGGAGGCCTCCTTCGGAGCTCCGGCAGGAGACGGTCCTCCAGACCAGCCAGCCTAGCGTTGAGCATATTGCCGAAGGTCTCTATGTTTGCTCTAGAGACCTCCGCCAACAGCTCACGCATGTCGCTATCCTTGGGGCGGGAGGCCTGTTTGCGCAGCTCAACGAGCTCCTGGCGCAATTTAGCCATTTGCTCTTCGAGGCGCTTGTTGTGGGCCTCCAGCTTTGCTACCTCCTCTGTCGCGGTGCGACATCGTACCTCGTTGAAGGCCGACGCGATAGTCACCACTGCCTCCTTTAGGTACCTTTGATAGGTACCTTTGAGATTGGAGGACTTTGTGGCGACCATGTAGACGGACGGCTAGAACGGATGAGCGCTCCAGCATTCCTCGCCCCACGAGCCACTGCGGCGACTTCCTCCTCGGCCTGGAGCCGAAGGGCCTCCGCCTTTTCTCTGTTTAGGTCTTTTGCGGGGTGAGGTACTCACGCGGCTGAAGGCTGGCTCTATCTTTCTTTCTTCTTCTATCTTTCACCACCTTTTTAGTTTAACTTTCTTGTTTTGCTTTAGTTTTTATTTCTTTTTTCTATCTTTTCACCATCTTTCTTTCTTCTCTTGCTATCTTTCACTTTTATTTAACTCTTCCGATAGGTGACCTCACACCTTAAAAAAGGCCGCGACCCGGGGTATCGAAGAATTGAGAATGGACAAGCGCAAATTGAGAAATTCTCCCCGGGTGGGTCCCGGCAATGCCGGGGAATCCCACACTTCCTCGAAAGAGGAAGTCTGCCGCACGTATACGGGGGCGGCACAACTTGCGTGTAGTGGAGAGGGAGGCGCGATGGCGCAAGCAGGACCGAAACCGGTGCACCTTACCGCACCGGAGACGGCCCCACTACCAGAGAGGACACAAAGGAGGAGTACGGGGGGGTTGCCGCGCGTGTACCTAGAACGCATGCCTGGCGCCCGCCCCAAACCTCCATCCACAGACGTAGACAACGAGGACTGTCCCTCGGATACCAGCAGCGTGTCTAACATGTCGCTGGACTCCGAGGGGCTGCCCGCAAACCCGGACAGGACTGCCCGTAAGCGGCGTAATACGGATGAGGATATGGCGCCGCCCATCAGTAAGGGGGTGGCGCCCAAACCCAAACGATGTCAATTTTAACCCTAACCTAACCTATCCTAACCCTAACATTCAAACTCTTACAATGAAACGTATTTTCTTGTGTAACGTAACATATAAAGTTCAATTTTGAATCTTAAAAATTCAGCGCAGTGTAGCGTCGCATATCGTTGCGGTATGAATTGACCCTTAGGTTTGATGCGGATGGGCCACAGCACAGAGACAGCCTGAAAGCATATGCTTTTTTTATACACTTTATTTATATAGGCTTGCCGCATACGGCCGATTGGGTTATTGACTCAAAATGTACGATAAATGTTTAGCGAGGCGACTGGTCGCTGTCACTTGTGGGCTGTGGTATGTGTCCCATCTGCGCCAAACCTAAGCAGCATTCTCAAATTTACACAAAAAATGCAGCCGTTACTAATAATTCACACATACAGCGTCAACTACGTCGTCATTACCTCGAGTGACAAGTTTTATTTGTGGATTTCGGGATTACCGAGGACGCGGCAGACACCGCGGGACTAAGACAGTTGTACTCGTGTCAGCTCGCCCGGACAACTTGAAAACTTTATACGCTGTGGCTTTACACTTGCTTTTATTATTTACCATCGCAAACTTCAATAATTGTATCGCCAGCTGAAAATGTTAGTAGCAGTAAATAAATATTTACTCAGAGGAAAAAATCTTATGGATCTCTAAAATGTAGCCTTAATAATAAGAGTGCATCAAACACACCTATTAATATGTTATCGCAAAAAATGAGAGAGTGATGGGCAACGACGAATTACTTAGACAACTATTATATTTATTGAGTTTATAAATAAACCTTTTACTTTAAACGAGACAATCTTGTATTATACATATAATCGGTTTCTCGAAAATTACTGCAAGTATTTATTAATTTAGTATGCTTGCGAGTTTTGGGAAGAATAATCGACCTAGATAGGAATCCCTGGAAACTGCGCATGTTTAAGCTATATATATTTTTTCTTTCGTCGTGCAACAATATATCAATAATGTCGACTCTATTAAGTTAGTCCTCGGTTCCAAGCTCTGTTACCCAGTTAATATTAGATTATATTATGTCATATTTCATCACACCACAATGTAATATGGGAAAAATATTTTCCATTTCCCACTAAAACTCAACAATTGTGTACGCACTGCTTGCATACCTACTTTCTGCCGCCCGCTCTGCAAGACGTGAATATTGGAATACAAGTCTGGAACGATATTTTGTACAATTCCCCAGTGTCATAAGATATTCACAAACACAAAGCGATCGTATGCATTGTACGGTCTTATCTATACCTGAAACGTTAGGAATTAAATAGTGTATTTCCTAGTAAATTGCTTTTAAAATTACTTATCGACAGAACAAGAAAATCATATTGTAAGATAGCAAAAGAAGCACTCAGCCTTGGCTCGAAACGTAAACAAGATAATATTATTGTATCAGCTACCACATAAAAGTACAATCAGTAAGTATTGTTAGAGAAATTAGAAAACAAAAGCAATGTTGAATGGAATAGTTATTAAGTACTTTTGTTGTTTGTAAAATTATGATTTCCAAAAAATCTTTTCATAAACCGCCTAAGTGCGAATTGAACTCGCGCACGAAGGGCTCCGCACAAAACTATAAAAAATCACGTTGTTGTATGCCCCATAAAATATTTATTTTATTCTGTTTTTAGTATTTGTAAAATTTCACTGTCCAGCTATCGCATGTCATGAGGTCCAGCCTGGTGACGGACTTTTAACCATTGGGTGCGGTACCCTAAATACTAGCTTTTTTATAACGGAGTTCCTATGGCCACCTACCATCAGCAGCAAAGGATTCGCCAAGAGTAATCAGACGAGCCCAAACTCGATGGGACTGTGTCGTTTTAAATCGGAGTTCCTACAGCCAGCTCCCAGCTTCAGCATCAGACCCTAGTTACCATGCAGGATGGAAGTACTCGTCAATGCGAATCAAACGTGGCCAGACTCGATGGGGCTGTGTCGTTTTATTGCGGAGTTCTTGTGGTCCCCTTCCAGCTCCAGCATTAAATCAGCTCCATATCATCGTAATATTGCATTGTCACGTGACATACATATGCGTGAAAAATTTTAGCTCATTTTGTGCCCGATACTCATTTAGGAAAATTATTTTACTAGTAAAAACGTTACGTTAACGTTAATACTACGCTCTGTTCCAACCCACACTCCGAACTGAACGTGTAATCCACGGGGCCGGCAGTCCGACCTGGCAGAGCGCATTTTCCATAGACTGAACCGCTCGCTATGACGTATTTTTTTGTATTACTAGCTGTTTCCGGCGGCTCCGCCCGCGTAAATGTACTATCGAGTAAGGCAATTTTTTGTCGTAATTAGCACGACAGTTCGATCCGCAGTCCAAACCACACATATGATTCAGTGGTTTGGAACGCAGTCCGATCCGTGGTCCGAACTTTACGTGTGCAAGGCGCTAATGAATACGAAGGGTAAATTAAATACCTAAATGTTTTTAAGATATCAAAAAATTACGTTCAACGGTCCTTCAATTTCACACTCAATTCTCGACAGTCACCTTTAATTACGAGTCTATTCGAAGTACTTATACAGACATCCAACAATTTTTCCTACTCATCGCCCGGGCCCCGGACTCAAGAATCTCAAGTTTGGTCTGAGAACGAATTCTCTGCACTTTCAAACAGTGACAGGGCAAGTTTGTTAGCGCTGTGCAGTTCCGAAGTTCCGTTCACTTTAAACGACGTCTTTTTACGTCCAACTTTGATGGGGTGTAATAATACTAGTTATATTAGTCTGCAATAGCTCGTGCTGTTTAACTGGCACCCGGGAAATTGTCTTTTGTTGCG
This sequence comes from Phengaris alcon alcon, assembly GCA_037179445.1. Lineage (NCBI taxonomy): Eukaryota > Metazoa > Arthropoda > Insecta > Lepidoptera > Lycaenidae > Phengaris > Phengaris alcon. The sequence continues at coordinate 827,382 of JAYRCH010000369.1, read as the reverse complement.
CACCTGTGCCTTGGCCCAGATACAAATGTATGTGGAGCAAATGAAAAACTAAACATCTAAATATAACATAAGAGCAAACTTTCATTAGTCCAGCGTACATAGTTCTCACGGGTAACAATACAAAATGTGGTTCTAACATAATTAAATTAAATAATAAAAATGCATATCCATTATGGACTTCTTATGGGCTCGGATGTATTTTGATTGTATGGTATATTTTAATTTACTTGACGCACCTAAAAATATTTAGCTCAATTACTCAGCTACAGCTTTTTCAAAACAATATATTTGCAGGTACATCTGTTTCGAAAAGCGAATCAAAATTCTCACCTACTTTTAATGATTTTTTGCCACAAACAGGTACAGTTTCTACAATACGATTGTGTAACCATGTTGGCAGATTCTGGGCACCTCATCAAAGGCTGCCAACGGAAAACCGCGCGTGTTTATTTAATAGGTAAATATTCCGCGTTCCACCAAAACTCTGTGACGTAAAGGATTGATTCGCAAAACAAAAAATATAGGAAGTCATTTACATATAGAAGCGACATAAATGCGACATGACAAAATTATTCAAGTATAAAGTATTTCAATCCATAAGTTTTGTTTTAAATGGTAACTTTTTTGATTTCATTAGATTTTTTGGATATTTTTTTATTCCACCCCATCATGTGGGGTATCGTCGAGTAGTTATTTTTAAATAAAGGTGATGAATGAGAAAAAACATGATTTTTTAATTAAGTGGTCCATTTTCGAGTAACCAGCTTTCAAAGCGATTTAGACGTTGATCACATTCTCTCCAGCACTTCCAAATTATACTTATAAACTTGTATCTTTTCATGGCCTACGTTAAATACTCTTGAGGAACATTATTGTTAGTGAAATCGGACAGAAACTTTTCAAGAAGTTACAAATTAAAAAAAAACTGATATTTTGTAATTTCTTGAAATAGGTTAAGGGGATCCACCCCTAATATATAAAGTTATTGTTATTTTATAAGGACAAAAATAAAATCTTAACGCTATCCTTAACTACAAAAGAGCGTTCCCGTTCATAGAGGAGTTACTCTATGATGTCATCACCTACTGAACACAGGAGGTCGGCGCGCGCTCATTTTAAAATTAAATATCTTGGAAACTAAATGACTTATCGAAATAATTCTTAAACGAGTTTTTTTTTGTTTTCAACGTAGAATACAGAAAGCTTAGGTACATTTAAAATTAGCGAACATTCTCTATACGACGACGAAAACAAAAATGTGTGGGTTTCGCGATGCTTATGTCAAATCTCATACATTTGTGTTTATGAAGTTCTAACAGACAAAAACATCTCAGCGAAGCTTTTGTCAAATCCCATATTTTTGTTTTCGAACGTCGTCGTCGTAATGAGCGGTGGCAACTTGACTAAAGGCAGTGGTAGGTATCATATAGGACAACTCTGTAAGTGTTATTTTTTAGCCAATATGAAATAAAATGTTGAATAATAGAATAATATTATGTAAGTGGGTACACTTTTCACTCTGAATTAAATATTGTACTGATGAAAGTGGATGCTTATAACTTAGAAATACTACGTTTACTAAAGATTACTAAATATTAAGGTTACTAAAGATTTTCAGCACTTCATACATTTCTATTCTGCAGAATTTCTTTGGTTTTATAAACTTGATTAGTTTCGCGTTCCTTCTTCAGCAGTAATTATTCAAAGAAATAAAACAATTCGTATAATATTCGTGGGTAACTGAGAGTAAAATTGAGTTGGGAAGGAGTTTCTTAACAAAAATGTAGACTGTCTAGATACAGAGATTACCCATTGGCCTAATTGAGCTCCAACACGATCTCCAAACTAATTCACATTCAAAAGTCAGTTCAAACTTCGGACTCACTTTTTAACCGAGAAGTCCACAAAATTGAAAAGGTACATTTTGGCCATTGATTCAGTGCTATAGATTCAGTACCTATCATTGTTACTAGTCAACATTTTAAAATTTTATTAGAATTAGGGCTAGTTCCACAATCTACTAACGTGTCAGAACCCAGATAGCTTACTTTCATGTTTAGTCTCTGTCGTTTCGCTCGATAAACTTAATTAAGAATTAAACAGTGACAAAACTTCCGAATAAGCTATTCGACATGTTATGCTATGCTATGTTTAATATGTTACCTACACAAAATACCGCAGCAGACGAAGCGGGACACAAAAAATATTGCTCTTTGTCTGCCGCAGTATTACTTAGGTGTTGTCTCAATAGGTAAGTATCTAAGGGAATAATTATGTGAATTTCTTTTTGACTAATTACGTACATTTGTAAAACCTAAACATATGGCGTATCTAAAATTATTTAATATCGAAGGGATCAGTCTAATTACTATTAAAAGTTAGTACAACTCTCTCCCGTTTCTCTCGACCTGTGAATTGAGGCTTGTTCACTTTTTGTTGTGTCGTGTTTTTTCTTGTCCCGATTTTTCATTTGAAAACTAGGTGTATAAGAATTTATTCACTTTTAATACTAATAATGTCTATTAAAAATATACTTTAATGTTGATCGAGACCCTATTGAAAACATCAGTTATTGTAAGTTGTTAATTTCATTTAGCTAACAATAATTCTAAATAACTACAATTTTTATATTATAAAAAATTCATCCCGACTACGTAAACTATAGAGCCCATGTTACCCGGGCTATTATTACGAATATATTGACACCTCATTTATTAAAATCGGACTAGTAGTTAGGGCGCTACGCTGGAACAAACATACATACATAGACTGCCAAAATCATTACCCATTCTTTTAGCTTTGCCGTAGTCGGGTAAATAGTAGGTTCCCAGGTATGTCCTAACTTAGACCCAGATTTGTTTATCTAGAATAATGTACGAAGTATAAATACTATTCTCTATGCCTTCATTCGCTTGTTGTTTATAACAAGATTCTTTACAATACATAATTTGAGCCAAAATAAGTTTTCACCGCCACACACATACCACTACTGTCATAATTTCACTATCGAGACCACTGCACATGATTGTTTATTAACGAAAACCTCAAATTATCTTTTCTGTGGTTAATCGGCCTGCATTACAAATTAATAAACTATACATTAAATTGATAACGAATATTTTACCACACCTTCATTAGTACTGACATAATATTAAGGTAGCCATATAATGTACCCGACAGCTTTGCCTGCACAGTTACACCTGTCGGGCAATCTTGAGCAAATGTGTGCGAAAATCTGCTAAGATGTGGCCTTTAATACACACGCCTTAGGTTTATGGCTAGCATCAGGTACATATACGCGTACCATAATGTCATTAATTTTTATAACTTCGTCATGTATTGCATTATCCAATCAGCCGCGTCTCGTGAAGTCAATTCTATGTTTGTGAAGAGTCTCATTGCCGAACACTGAAAGGCTAATAAATATTAAGGGCCCTCCTATTCACAGCCTGACGCTGTCTCTACTAGCCGAGATGGCAAGGACAGCATGTGACTTGAGCGTCACTTACACCCGGTTTCTGAAAGGCTAATCAAATAGTTGATCAACTAACACGAATGTTGAGTTAACAGGCTTGTTAAATCAATTTGCGTTTCTGAAACGCTAATTAGTGAAAAATTTACTAATCAATGATCATCTTGACATGACACGAAGTTTGATTTTTAACATGGTCACACAGTGTGTGGCGTCCAATTTGTCGTTCAATATTTCGTTGAAAATTGTGAAATTATTGTAAATTGTCTAATGCCATTTCGAAAAAAAACAATTTGTCAAGCAGATAGCTGTCAAGTGTCCAGAGTGAGGTATTTTTTCATTTTCGACTAATGTCGTCCGGTTTTCGTTATTCCGCGAATTTCGAAATTTTACCGAAAGAGAAAAATGTCAGCTTATGGAAATAATTCCCAAGTAAGTGCCTATGTACTGAAAAGTATTATGTGATTTTATTATTAAGTACATTACTTTCATTTCTTTGATTATAGAAGCATCTGTTGTTGTATTTTTTTAGATATAAACACATGATAGAAAACAAATGTACCAACTCGTGGAGCATGGTACAAAAACATGAAGCTTCTCGAGTCTATTGCTGTAGAATTCAATAGTAATGAAGAGACCCCTCACACGCTAAAACAGCTACATAAGGCATATTTAAATCATAAGAGAACCACCAGGCAGAATGTTGCTAATGAAAATGTAAGTAAACAAAGTTTTATGAATTACTTAATACCAATACCTACACATAACTCTTCAATGAGATTAATCAATATTGAGGCATAAAGCATTAAAGAAATCTAGTTGAAGTATTTATAATATATGTATGTAGGTACTATTGTTTATACATTTTAGATAAAAAAATATTTACAAGATAAGCAATTACAAAGCACAGTTGACTTTCAACACAGACCATCTCAGGAGGACACAGTGATTGTACAGGACATAGTGTTGACAGAGGTATTTCTAGTACTAGTAAAAGTTTGTATTAGTTAGCTGAAATCTATTGTATGTGTTTATATTTTAAAAAGTGTTAACATGTTATGAATATATTAATAATCAACTTAATATAATTTTATTTACAGACAATTTCTCAAACCTCTAATGAAATAAATTATCTCTTAAAACAATTAAGGAAAGATGACATTGCTGACAAGGTCGGTTCTTTTATCTTACAATTATTATCATGAATTTTAAGAGCAACTTTAAAATTAGAAAATAAATATAAACTTTCAATTTCAGAAGGGTATTATGGCAACTGGTGGTGGTGTATACAAACCTATGTTAGGCAGTGTAGGTGCACAAGTATTAGCAGTAATGGGTGATCAAGTAAACCCACTGTCAAATAGTTTTGACAGTGCATCAAGTTACTTTAATAATGGTATGTTAAGGTTCCGAACTAGTTATTTATAAGTAATATTATTATGTTATGATACGAGGGGCGGCTCAAAAGTTTTGAGCCTAAGTACCTTAAAGTACAACTAATTACTCGCGCATCATACCACTAATTGCGGGTATCCTTAGAAACATAAATGTCAAATTTCATGTCATTTCCATCATTACGCTTTTAGTAATTGAATCGTAAACGTCACAATGTCTGAGTCTTCCGCACTTTGCACGAAATTGGAGTACAGAGCTGTGATAAAATTCTTAACAAAGAAGAATAAAACACCGACGGAAATATTTGAAGAGATGACAGCTGTTTATGGGGAGTCTGCACCTTCATTTGCTACCGTCAAACGTTGGAACCGACAGTTTAAACTTGGCAGGGAGTCACTCGAAGATGACCCCAGGTCAGGACGCCCAAACACCGCTGTTACCGAAGAAAACATTGAAAAAGTAAAAAAACTTGTTCTGGAAGATCGGCGAATCAAGTTGTGGCAAATAGCTGAAGCCATGGGCATTAGCAAGGAACGAATCGGAAATATTTTGCATGATCACCTGCACATGAAAAAGGTCTGCGCGCGATGGGTGCCGAAAATGCTGACGCCGCTGGACAAGCAACGTCGAGTCACAACTTCACAGGAGTTTTTGGACATCTGTGGCGATAATCCAGACGACGTTTTTTCTCGCCTTATTACTGTTGATGAAACCTGGATTCGACAGTACGATCCGGAGTCAAAACAGGAGTCAATGCAGTGGATAGAAAAGGGAAAAAAGCCGCCACGGAAGTTCAAAGTGGAAAGATCGGCGTCCAAGCTCATGGCCACTGTTTTTTGGGATTGTGAAGGTATTTTGTTTATTGATTACCTTCCGAAAAATACTACAATGAACGGAGACTACTATGCCGCATTTCTGACCAAGTTACGTCAAGTGGTTGTTGAGAAACGGAGAGGCAAACTGACAAAAGGAGTCCTGTTTTTGCAAGACAACGCGCCCGTCCACACTGCGCGAGTTGCAAGGCGTGCCCTCGCCGAGACAGGATTTGAGGAAATCAACCACCGACCCTACAGTCCTGACCTGGCTCCTAGTGACTATTATCTTTTTTCAAATTTGAAAAAAGACCTACGGGGACGGAGATTTTCCAATGACGAAGAAATGAAGATGGCCGTAGATGAACATTTTGAAGACAAAAACGGCGAATATTTTTTCATTTGGTTAAAAGCTCTTTACAATAAATATAAGAAGTGCATTGAAATACAGGGAGACTATATTGAAAAATAAATTTTTTGTACATTTTTATCAGCATTTTTAATACCTTAGGCTCAAAACTTTTCAGTCGCCCCTCGTATTACTTATTTCTAATCTTGTTTATCCCTTTTTTTTCAGTTGAAAATGTATCCAAAACTCCAATCAGCAGCCAAGCAGATAAACCTACTCTCCACCCTACACGTAAACCTATATAAAAGCTAAAGAAAAAGACCAATTGCAAAAGTGAACAATTAAAAAGTATAATATATAATATATTATATATATATATATAATATAATGTATAATTATATAACAAAGATACAATGTTCAATTTTGGAGAAAAAAACTAGATTATTCGAATACAAGACAGTATTTAAGAAACAAAAGTTACTGGAGTTGGAGCTAAAAATTAAAGAAAAAGAATATGACCAATTGTTAAATCGTGGTCTTCTAACGATTTACCAATGTTATGTAATTCTTTGATTATTTTTTAGCCATTAGTTAAAAAACATAATTTATGTTTAATTTAGAGTATTCTTTAAAGTTTTTAAATAGTTGATTATACTTAAGATATTGGTTAAATTTTTAAAAGTATTATGAAGAGTAGTTTTAAGAAGCTTAATAGATTTAAGTATACATGGTTGTGCCTTTTTAAAATTATATCTTGTAATCCATGCAATAATTATTATACCATGCAAGATTTTGCATGGTATAATAATGCATTTTTAATTTAGTTTTCAGCATACCTTCCCCTACACAAACTTTAATTTACCGGCCAAATTTCATACTCCTACGGTTGCACAATTCTCGTAAAACTGTACTGAAAGTTTATCCGTCACGTAATAGTATACTAACTTGAGAACGCCCTGTAGTCGAAATTCGACCATAATTCATATTTAAGTTTTTCAGTTTAAATTTTTAGGGTTCTATTGCCTCCTAGATATGCAATAAAAATGTGTAAATTTTGTTTATGTCATTTACAGAGCAGTGCAGATTAACACATTTGCCCCCCATAGGCTATTTAATTTTTGCCCTTCCCCAAACTTCCTTCTCAAAATTACTCTTCTTATACTAATCAAGAGTACAATTGTAGTTTTTTACAATTGTCCTGGTTGATATTTGTACCAAACAGCTAGTTCAAAGTGTGTATTTTTTAAAAAAAACCCCAGCGCAAAATATATTACAATGATAATATTAGGTCATTACTCATTACATATGAAATTGACGTTTTGTAAAGAAGGAACATAAAGTGTATTTTTTTAAAACATAATATATTTATGTAATCAAAGTATATTTTGACGTGACAACGTCTTATAATTCGATGGAGCCGGCTGCACGCACGAAAAAACATGACTCATGCGGCGTTACCTCGCTATGCGGCGTTACCTCGCTCTGAGGCGTTGTCACGCTCAACTATCGTCAGTAAACCGACTTTTCAGACAACCGATTTTTTTTGCTTTTTTTTGCCATATCTATGCACTTTTGCCATCTAATAGGTAGATTCGGACAGGAATCAATAAATCTTTGAAGGCGCTTTGGACTGCCCCATCGGAGTTGAATTTTTTCCCTTGCAAGAAGTTATACAAATTTCAAAAAAAAAAAGTTAATCTATTGGAGCAAGGTCCAAGGAGTACGGTGGATGTCTTAGACATTCCAATTGAAGCTCCTCTAATTTGGTAGCCGTCTGTTGTGCAGTGTGTGGTCTAGCGTTATCCTGAAGCAGCAGTGGCCTAGAGCGAATGGCCAACCTTGGTTGTTTAGCAGCTAGCTTTTCCATCATGATTTGCAGTTGCTAGCAATAGACATCTGCTGTAATCGTCTGGCCAGATTTAAGAAATCTGTAGTGAACGAAACCAGAACTAGTCCACCAAACGCTCACAAGTAACTTTTTTTGAGTCAATTTTCGCTTGGAGCAGGCTTTGACTGGTTTGCCAGGGTTCAGCCATTGCGATGAACGTTTCCGATTATCGTACAGGATCTACTTTTTATCACAGGTAATGATTCGATTTAAAATCCATTTATTATTGTGCCAGTTCAGTAATGTAACGCAGCAGTCGACGCGCGTTTGTCGGTTTGCTGCACTCAATTCATGAGGTACCCACCTTTCAAGCTTTTTCGCCTTCCCAATTTGCTTCAAGTGGATTAAAACAGTTTTATCACTAACACTGCATCCTGCAGCTAACTCGAACGTAGTTTGCGACGGATCCGCTTCCACAAACTTTGGTCTCCGGCCGTCCACGGGGTTTGTTCTGCAGGTCGAAATTTCCAGAACGAAAACGTTGGAACCAAAATCGCACTGTGTTTTCTTTTGCGACACCGCCGCCATAGACATCATTAATCCTTTGAGCCGTTTCTGCAACACTGGTGCCACGGTGGAACTCGTACTCGAAAATAATACGATATTTCAAGTTTTCCGTTTTGTAAACAGAGTGACGCAAAGAGAAACCCAAAAGAGGAAATAACAACTGAATTACGGTTTTCGAAACACAAATGCATGAGTAAATAGCAGTATAAATTTGAAATTGGAGTTCCTAACCAAAGAAGATATATTCGAGATCAAAGTGACCAGTACGTCAAAACACCAATTTCATAAATATGTAAGGACCTGATATTATATTTTGTACGTTGAAAGCGAGCGAGCAAAAATTTCTCTAATTTCGCGGTATAAAATTGGATAAATCATTTTCAATTGTACTGGTTTCATTTGTAACAAATACCTATCTAAAAGAGTTTATTCTTTGAAAATATAATCAACAGCGAAAAATAGACCATAAACTACTAAATATTAGAAATAACATTATTAAGTTCTGTACGTTGAAAGCGAGCGAGCGGAGCGTGCGACCAAAAATGTATCTAATTTTGCAGGTTTCTATTAGATAAATTGCTATGGACCAAAAGAAATGACACATGACGTATCGCATATCTTCTCAATACCAAAAGAACCCACCGCTGCCCGCCGCTCTCATCTAAAAATTATTGAATTTAAATTGTATTTTATAATATTGAAACGCTTTTAAAATATTTTGGATCGTATTGTACCGCAAAAGTATAGTTTAGAGAGCGTTTAGTATTTTTTGTATTCAGACGTTAGAGGGTTAAGTATACTGTACTTACAGTACTAAAATATATTTTTTATACATTTTCGAGAATAAATTTTTGTATGCAAATAATAATGTTTTTTATATTTCTGTAAGACAAAAAAAGTTTAGGCCATATTTGCCACCCCCTAAAATTTGCCGCCCTAGGCTTCAGCCTACTTAGCCTTCTGGTAAATCCGCCTGGATATTTATAAGTACTATTTACTATTTACAGATAACACTTGAAAAGAGATAAACAAATTATAGACAGGCTGCTGGATTTGCAGACTGGACCGTGAGGATGGCCCAAAGTCCAAAATCGTGAAAACTTGATTTTTGCTTCACATACTAAAGCGTTTTGCGTTATGCGATACGATGTCGCTAATGGTGTGCGATAATGTGAGAGACAGATATATTATTTTTATATTGAAATGTATACCTTCTTATTTATTATTTTGCCTCTTAGATAAAATAAAGTAAAAAAAATAAATGTTGTGAGTTGTGACAGATTGACAAACGTCAATGTGTAATAAAATTATATCAAACACACGGTAGTGTGAGCTAACTGAGGTAGCGATAATAATTATATATTAACCATAATTAATGAAATAATTAAAAGAATATCAGTCCATTCCATTAAAATTACGAAGTGTGTGTTTGCAGATATTTTCACTAATTTAATGTATTTTAAAGCATTATTTTAAGAAATTTAAGCTTTTTTCTCGCCTTCCTCAGCATAAACTTCAATTGTGCCAAATTTCAATCTCATCCGTAAGCACAATTCTCGTAAAACGGTACTTGAAATTATCGCTTCACGTATTAATATATAGATTAGTATGATTAGAAGAACGTCAGCATGTGACTTTACTTAATTTAAGTAGCGTTTAAGTTTCCGGCAGTATTGGTATTTTATTAACCGCTAGCACCGTGGTCGCCCCTCCCTGAAGCCGGCCCTCGCGGCCTAACGCTTTTGACAGTAAAAACAACAATCACCGAAACTGTACATATATTATACCTTTATATTATATTTTTTAAAATTGTCCTGTGTGGCACTTGACCAGAAAAGTGTGACGATCAGATATATAGCGGAAACCTCATTTATACCTAAGTATGATGAAGTATAGTTTCCGAGCAAGTGGGTTCGTATAGTCATCGTGGACTGAGCGAGCACATCCAGTCTCCGTGATAAATGAACGAGCTCAAGCAGATCTCGCTTGAGGCGACACCTTATCACTGTCATGATATATTGTTAAACGTAAAGCCGCGTGCACAACGCGAGCATTAGTACCCAGTACCTACTAATAAAGCTTGCATTCGGTTGAGACGGATGGGAAGCTTGTTTTTATCATTACACCCAAATAAAGTTTTTACCTCATTTTTACCATAGCAACCTTTTGAATAAAAATATTTCTGTTTTAACTGCCGCACTCACAAAATAGACTTTTGTGAAAATCTCTACTAAGTAGCTCCTTAAATAAGCATTAAATGTCCCTGAGTGCGGTTGTAAGATGATTTAAAATGATTTGCGTGGATAATAAATCATAATATTTGTTCAATGGTTGGGCACCCGGAGGCCGGAATGTAATGGAAATAATTGTAATGGATAACCAAGGGAAGCCCCAATTTCACAATCTTAACATTATGATTTACATAAAATTACTACCATCAAGTCATTAAATTTTCATCGCAGTGATTTTAAGACGTGCCACAAAAATCAAAAGTGTGAATGCACCTTTAATCTTATTCAGAATCTTCCGAGTCACAGGTGTTTACACATTTGTCAAAGTTAGGATATTAGCAGTAACGACGTAACTGTGAATCAAATTGATTTACTACCCACAACCCACTCCAGCCGTAAACACACTTTAGTGGGATATCGATAAGCTCCGGCGAACTGTAATTATAGTTCATTAGTACTTAGTAGCCACGAGCTCGCATACAGCAGATATTCCTGTGTTGCTTTCTGAAATAGTCCAGAAATCATGAGAGGAGTAGATTTGTTCCATGATGGATCATTATCCATCATGTCTTTACCCATTGATAAAGACCTATTCATTATCCATCATGTCTTTACCCATTGATAAAGACCTATTTACTATACCAAACTTAGAGATCACACTAACCTAACATTTTTTTTTGATTTCGCAGGGGAAAGGTTTTATGCCAGTCCAGGATGGGTTGTTCTGGGGGTCATGTTGGAAACCTAACTTAACCTAACCTTACCAACAGCATATCAGGACATATGTGGAATGGCTCTCCATGTCTCTCTCCCTGAGATTATTATTATTTTATGATGTTAAAAATAATAAATATAGTTAAATAGCATTATAGTTTTTAATTAATAGTTATAAAGATTGTATTGTTAACTTGTTTTCATTTATATTGTAACCTATAATACATTCTTGTATCCATGTGAAATGGTGTAAGGTGTTCACCCAGCAAAAAATATATGTTTCGGCCTCATTTAGCTTCTTAAATAGTCACTATTTTTATTACTATTAAGTTTCGATCAAATTTAAATTACCAGGTACTTATTGTATACTAAAACCAAAATGCCTATAGGAAATCAAGACATAAAGGACAATCTTACTTATATTTTCAAAACAAAAACGTTTTGTCTATCAATAGACGCAGATGTGGTTATAAATAATACAATATTCTGCACGTAGGAACTGTAAATATGAGGTAATATGTGATACATCATGGACGGAGCAGATAGTGCGAAAATGTAAAACATATTTTGAATTTCATTCGCGCGGCAAACTACGTCAGGCATGCATATTATGTGCACATATGATTTGCGAAGCCTGTATACACCAAAAGAAAAATACATTGTTTTATACCTACCTGAAATTAACTGAATATTTTTATGCAGCAGAAGATTATTAATCAAAAACGATGTAAGCTTTTGATTATGTAGACCGTAAAATAAGATTGAAATCGTATTATTGATACATCAACCTATTTGTGTTTCAGACCGTTTGAAAACCGAATTGAAAACTAATAATAATCATTGGACATATTTAAGATATGCTAATTAGCAGTACCTTAAGGAATAAGTGCCTAAGAACTTTTATATTCCTCATAACTAGACACTATAAAAATATAACCCATAGTCTTTTGATTGCGTCTTGATGGATTTTTCTCGCGATGTTATGATAAGGAGTAGGAATAGCTGCCATTCTGACCTCGCTTCAGGGCTTTTACGTGCTGAAATAGAACTCATTCATGACCCATATTGTGATTCTACTGATGAAATATCAACACTTATATTATAATTGTAATAACCTTGTACAGATGGTGCATTAATAATATGTAAAGATTACAAAATATGTTTCTGCTAATTATATTTAAATGAATCATTAAAGGCATGATAATATTTAATATAAACTGAGTAGTATATATTTGAAATGAATTAAAACTATAGTCAAATTAGAGTTGGTAAGTCTCTTCCAAGTAGGTATGTCTTTTTCAATATTTTACTATTATCTAACCACCTTAGCATATTAACATTTTAGTTATGTATATTACTAGCTTTTGGGTGTGACTTTCTTCGCGTGGATCCTCATTGCACTCCGTGGGGCATGTATTTCGAAAACCGGATTTAACGGATTTCTACGTCATAATAACTATCTGCGTGCCAAAATTCAACGTTTAGTTGTTAATATTTCACCTTACAAAGTTTGGGCCCCAGATTTCATCTCTTTAGGGAACGAATAAAAAAACTATGAAATACTTACTTACTCAATCATTTGTACTTATTAACTCGAACATTTAATTTTATAGAAATTAGTAAAGATTTTAATTTTTTGCCATACAAACTTTAACCCTCATTTTACAGCATCAGAGGGTAAATTCTAATAAACCTTGAAACACGTGTCTAATTAAATGTATTTAAGAGCATGAATCTCAATTTTCTCGGATATCGGTGAAGATTTAACGATTTTCCATACAAGCTTTCAACCTCTATTTTACCCCTTAAAGGTGGAATTTTTCAAAATCCCTTCTTAGTTAATTTTTACATTGTAAATTATAAAAAAAATAGGCCTTTCCATCCGTTGTTGGATGATTTATACAGTATTCTCCGAGCGAAGTAACCACTCTTGAAATACGAGTACTGTAGTGCCTGGGACAGTTGGTTTTTAAATGTCGTTTGGTTGCCCAAGCACATACGGCATTCTCACAACACAGTCAGCCTAGTCCAGAGGAATGACTGGTTAATACGTCCTGGGGCCAACCATGTGCGAGTTTCCTGACGATGTTTTCCTTCACCGTTAGAGCGTCTCATTGGTACACGCCACAACCTGGGAATCGAACCTGCACTCTATCGAGTGCGAATAAAACGGTCTACCCACTAGGAGTATACTAAAATACTTTAAAATTACACGTTTCTACCATTAGTGGTTATGGATATGCGAGCGTCATCTCCTTTTTTACATTATATAGATTTTCCAATACTATAATGAATTATGATGGATATTTTGTAATAAAATAAGTACAAAAACTAAGCGACACAAACAACAAATTACTTTCGTTCATACCTTTTAATATATAAGAAGTTTTTTGCTAAAACGTCCATTGAGCTTGTAGGTATTCGTAATATTATTCCTTTTACAAAATATAGTTTATCTCGTTCCATATTTGATTAAATTTCCTTCAAGGCAATTGAGTGCCAGACTACAAAGTCTGGCACTCAATTGCCTTGTCCCACTCACGCCTCAGAGAGTCCAAATACTTGACAAAGATACAAATAATAATCCTTATTGGGTCTTATGGAAGATTCTTTTGATGTTTGGTTTTTCGTGGTATAACAAAAAAGGGTATCCTATGTACAAGATATCATTCCAAGGAGTTGTATTACAAAACTTCTATTCTGTTGCTCTCTGTACATCTCTATGGAATAAAACATTTTTATGGTTCTGTCGTACTAGAAGGAATCCTTATAGTTTCGCTCTGTCCGCCCTTCTAACTTTTGTTTTATGAATATTAATGGCTGAAATTTGGTATAGTTGTAGATTGAGTATAGATTTCGTTTTTAGCTTATCAAAATAATTATAATTTTAAATTTTATGTGAAGTGGGGATTAAAAAATGTTTTCTCACTCTACCACTGCGTGTGAGGTATCGTCGAATAGGTATTTTTAAATAAAGATAAATTATAGTACATGACTTTTTTACAAAGTCAACTATTTCCTAGTAATCGGCCTCCAAAGTGGATTATAAGTTGGTTGCCCCCAGGCATTTCTAAGTTGTAAGAGATAGGAACTATTGTTAATAAATTCAATGCTGACAGGTCATGCTAAATTCTACAAACTCTTTAGGAAAAATATTTTGAGTGACATCACACAATATACTATATACAATATACACACAATAACTTGGTTGGTTGACTTTCGAAGCGAGCGTTAGTAGCGACAGAGCCGTCGCGTTGCAAATGCCGCGACAGTGCGACTGATCAATGTGGTAATGCATGATCGATGTGACGCGACTGATCATAGTGTAAGTATTGGGTGGCTTTCGAGTACTGCGACAGTGACGCGGTGTCAGTGTAGATTAAGTTAAAGCTCATCCTCTTCTTTCAACAATTGGGTATTTTCCTACATTTGAAAATTTGGTTTTTGATGAAATGAAAATGTCTTTTATTTCGCTCCAGTACAGGCCCCGATTTGATGAAAAAGTGCGATCCCCTTATATCTCGGAGATTTGTGAAGATATGATATTGAAACAACAACAAGCTCGAAAAACGTGTATTTACGAGAGCTGTAAGGTTCAAAAAGAATTATTCGAGAAAGTCAAAAACAAAAAAAGTTATGGCCGAAATAGTGAAAAAAAGACAATTCAATTATTTCCGAATTTTTGATTTTGTTGCTCGATATTTTGGAAACGAAGAATGGTATTAAAATTTTGAGGAAAAAGTCCTCTTGATAATTTTATCAGGTACAAATTGAGCCTAAAACAAAGACAACTGGGTTAAGGGGTTGCCTTGTAGCCTAAACCTATTTGAAAAAAAAAGAAATATCTTATACTTTAAACGAGACAATCTTGTTTATATATAATCGAAATCTCGGCAACGGCCCAAAGTATTACTTATGAAATTTAGTATGCAGGGAGCTTTGGAGGAGAAAATTCGATCTAGCTAGTTCTTATTCCTTAGAAACTGCGCATTTGTAAACAATTGTGTGTTTTTTTTCTGTCGTCGTGCAACAATATATCAATAATTTCGATTCTCTTACGTCAATCTGATTGGCAGTCTCATTGGTATGCGTATCGATGTAAAATGTTTGCAATGTTTTAAATTTGGAATGTGGTGGATTCGAATCCCGGTCAGATAAATATTTTTTTGATTCTTATTATTTCGTTTTCTTTTACATTTATTTTTAATTATTTTATCGTTCTACTTAAACTCCGCGCTAAGCTCGGTCTCCCAGGTACTGTATACTTATGCGCCACGGCGACAATTCTTCAAACTTCGATACGCGTGTGGAAATTTTGCAATTTGTTTGTTGACATGCGTTATGTCGAGGATACCTAAGTTAATCTTCTATTGAATAAAGTAACATGTCCGGACTGACTGATTCGTCAACGCTGCGGCAAAACTACTGAAGCTAGAAACGTAATATTTGGACCGTGGCTTACTTTTATGACATATAGATCTACTCAGTTTTTTTCCGAAACTTACCCCTTAAAGGTTTAAAAGGGATTTCCACGTTTGTATGAAACTTTTCTGTTTGTAGTCAGATCTGTTTGAAATTTCGTGATATTGCTCTTTGACAAGATTTCATAAAACTCTAATTCAATATTTTCTAAAATTCAATATAATAATTGGTAAAAAGGGGTATTAAACTTTGTATGGGGAAAAAATATTAAATGAGCATTTCGGCTTGGAACTTTGTAAATGTAGTCCTATAATAAAAGAAAATAAGTAAACATGTTTTTCATGATTTTTCGATATTCAACCCCTAAAGGGGTGAACAGGGGCATGAATGTAATTTTTTCAGAGTCAGACTCATGCTTGACCATTTTACTATATTTTTTGTATATTTTTGGAATGTTCTCTTCAAGCTACTTTATTTTGATACCCGTAGTACTCAGGGGCACACGAGCAGATGAGGTAATGTCGTGTTAAAAGTCATCATACATGTGAAGTCACATACAAAAGCTCGCTTTAAAAAAAGCATAAGGGTCCATTTGAGAGGTGAACAGTCTGCTGAACAGTATTGTGAATTATTGTTGCTTAAAATAGTCACCAATCTCATGATAAAGCCCATTGAAGGGTTATATTGTGAGCCTACCATTATGATTCCCAAAAATGAAATCTCAGCCACAATAAATGAACCTTTACTCAAGCCATTTGCAGCAGACGAAGTACAATAATAGTAAGTCAGTGGATTCAGTAGTACAAACTGATAATGCAGTAAACTATTCCGTGAAGTTCCGTTCTTTATTACTCTAAGCCTAGGTCTTCCACCAGATTATATCCGTTTGAATATTGGAGCACCAGTTATGTTACTAAGAAATATTAAGCCTCCAAAATTGTGCACTGGCACCAGACTCCAGATAAAAGTTCTCCATCGCAACATTGTCGAGGCTACTGTACTCACTAGATGTGCTCAAGGGGAAACTATTTATACCTAAAATACCATTGATGCCATCAGAGTATTCATTTGTATTTATAAGACTGCAGTTTCCCCTAAAAGTATGCTTCACCATGACCATCAATAAAGCTCAGGGCCAGTCATTGAAAGTGGCTGGGATAGACCTAAGAGAGAACAGTTTCTCACACTGACAGTTCTATGTTGCGTGTTCCAGAGTAAGTTCGGCTAGCAGTCTGGTGATCCTTGCTCCGCACGGCAATACAGTTAATGTTGTATATAAAGAGGTCCTTTCAATAGCATAATAAACTCTAATAATAAAATAATCTTAAACCATTTAATTTATTTTAGGCATAAATTAAGTATCTTTCTAAAAATAATAGGAAATTAGTCACCTCAACATCTACGCGTACGAAGTCGCGGGCAAAATCTAGTCTAAGATAAAATAATAATCATTCATCATTGTAGTTTAATTTTGTAACTTTTTCCATATCCCGACTTTCTCGTTGCTCAGCGACAATATTTTTTCGAATTCCGTAGATTCATTTCCAATGCACTCGATAGTCGTGTGAGGCACGAAATCTGTGTTTTTTTATACCTAAATTTAGAAAGAATTAGGTATTACAACTTGATAAAAGTAAAAAGAATTAGTATTTTATGTGTAGTTTTGTAATTAAATGCATTTTGAAGTCACAAAAGAGTTGAAATATTTTTTCAACATTTTAGTGTAAAAAAACCTAGGTACATAATTACTTTACTTACATTAAATACAAAAAGATTTACTATGGTATGTACAAACATAAACGTGCAAACTTCGGAGATATCAGAAATTTTGTGCATACGGCCATACATTTAGTAGCAACATTAGTAGCGTGTGGCGTCACCTGCTTGTACGACTTTTATATGGGGCGTTTTTACGAGACTCACAAAAGTCTTTCAAACAATCCGCAATATCTCTAAAAATATTGATTTTTAGTACACTATTCCTTTTGTAAACCGTCTTATTTTTTAGAGCACTATTCATTTATGTAATAAAACACCTCTTTATAATTTAATATATATCTGTGTTCTAACAATAAAAACTGTCTGAAGACTTTGTCACTAAATCCGAAAGTCGATCATCACTGTCGCCGTATCTGTGAGGTAGAGACAGCACAGTAAAATTAGATATTACGTACAGAGGAAAACCTTTCATAGAACGATCCTTTGTCAGGGTTGTCACAGAAGATGGATAAAATTAAGCTAAGTCTTGCGTCAGTATACAGTTATTGAGAAAATCTAATTGGTAGGTACACCTGGCATCGAACCTGCACGATTGACTCAGGCGGTCGATTGACTAAGTCATGGACGCTCTTATAATAAAGCAAGACACCTAGAAAATGAAATATTTGCTTACCTAATACTATCTTTGAGATAGTTAAAACTAAGAGGTATTTTTATTTATTATATTATTTGCTTTTCCCGCGGCTCCGCCCGCAAAAATATAGTATCGGGTATCTAACGGGAATACTGTCCTATTTCGAGATAAAAAGTAGTCTATGTTTTAATCCAGAGCGTAAACTACTGCTATACCAAGTTTCATCGAAATCCGTTTAGTAGTTTTTGCTTTAAAGATTAACAAACATTCATACATCCATACATCCGTCCATCCATCCTTACAAAGTTTCACATTTACAATAGTAGTAGGACTTTGTTATACACACAGTAATGTTTTAATATTCATTGGACACTAATATAATATTTTTAAAATTTTTTATTCGTCCTCATGACCATCTACATAACACAGCACAATTCTCAATGTCACATTACATAAAACTCGAAATATGAAAATTTAGACATCCCTTCGACGCCACACGCCGGATTTTTCCACTATTGCCGTGTACGCGATAGGAGAAATGTGGACACACCGTATGCTTGTAGTAGTGCAATCAGATCGAAAGTTTACTATGTAGGTGTTTATCTGGTCCTCTGTCTTTAATCTGTGGCGACAGTAGGCTACAGACGCCGCGTCAGTGACGCTTGCTTCGAAAGTCGCATTATAATATATTTAAAGTTAGTACTGGCAAGGGAACATCGTTATCGCCCAAGAATGATACGCGAGGCTATCCTTAAATTAAAAAGTACCCTAATTTTAGCCGAGAAGTTGGCTGGGTGCTGACATGTAGTTGGGATCCAATAATAAACAAAATAAAATTTAATTCAAAAACACCGCGGCTTCGAGATATTGTTAGGATGTTTTGCGTGGATCGGAGCACAAATAATAATAATTGAAGAATCATCGGGTATTTTGAACAACTTCAACAAATAGGACAACTGCCACCTCAGTCCTACCGTGACCACGGCCGCTGGAAAGTAGCCGAAACGTCGGGAAAAACAAAAGTTCACCGCAACACAATCCGTAAGTGTTTAAAACAAAGTTAGTAATATTTAAACAACCTATTTGACGTTGATGGTTACGGAACCCTCCTCTGACGTCCTGTCATTCTCTGGTTGTCTTTGGTCAAAAAGTCATAAAGCACTTATTCCACTTGACTTAATTTAGACATTCTAAATGATTAAGTAACTAAAATTAGTTAAGTGAAATAGCATTTAGGAAGTTAGCATCCTAATTAGCCTTCTAAATCGGAAGAAGTGTGGCTTCTGACTGTCTAAATCGTTTAGCATCCTAATTAGGAAGCCATTTAGGAAGGTGGAATAGCATTTAGACGCTTCAGTTGCACCGCACCCGTCACTGCGTGAGGTATGAGTAGGTACATAAGCGCAAATTTTTAATCTCACTTGGAATCCGCAATGTCGGCGACAAAATAAAAAGAAGTGATGAGCAATATTTATCGAATTGTATAATGTATTAGATGATATTAGGAAGTAAGGCATAGATGTATTATATTCGGTGTATGACGCTCTTAGAATGAGATCAATATTATTGTTAGGGAAATTATCTTGTGACAAATAAATAAAACCAGCAACAAAGTAATAATTTTATTATTGTTTCTTATTAATAAAATTACCTATTAGAAGAAACTGCCTACGAGAAGACCGAGTTTCTGTTGCATTGACAGGACTGGAGGCATTACGAAAACGTCAGACCGAATTCGCCGTGCGTTCGCAACTGAATCAGTAACTAAACAAGACATGTGGCTAGCTTCTAATTAGCTTTCTTTTTAAGATACTAATTAGACGTCTAAATTTAGTGAACTGAAATAAGTGCATAAGGCAGTTAGGCAACAGAATGTAATCGAAGGTATGTTGAAAACTCTAGACAGACAGCCTCTGTGGCTCAGTGGTTAGCGCGTCGCCATTTAAGCTGGAAACGTGGGTTCGAATCCCACCAAACAAAAAAGTTTCCAATGTTCCTGCGTCATGAATTTGTATTAAAATGTGTGTTTATAATATAAAAAAAATTTGAAATATATGTTTAGTGTAAAAGTAAATATATGTTTAGTATATAATATATTTTCCGTTGTTTGGTCCCCGTAACACAAGTTCTACGGATACCTACCACGGGGCCAGACTGACGTGGTGAGAAGCATACATAGATATTTAATTAAGTCATCCCCATATGACGCGATTGTTCGTTTGTTTCTTTCAAACGTGAGTAAGTACCCATTAGTGTTAGTAGGTGTTCATAGCAATTACTTCCTAGGACCTAGGTAACAAGATTGACGCTATGTGTGATAAGACGTATAACTAAAATAACACAGTCACAGGAACATCAAGTTTTAAGAACGCGTTAAAATGCAAAATCCCACCTAAATACACGGTTCAACTTCTCACATCTCGGCATTACGACGGAAGCCGTAAAAATGATATACCCACATCTGCAATATACGAACCACACATCCAGCGTCAAGGCACCTAACCCCGCTTATATTTCTTCCATATTTTATATTTTTAACGCGAGAGAATGGGATGCTAAATAATTTTACTAGTGTTTTTATTTTCCGATTTATATAATATGAAGATTTGGGCGGGAAAATACGCGATATGC
Organism: Phengaris alcon alcon; assembly: GCA_037179445.1. Classification (NCBI taxonomy): domain Eukaryota; kingdom Metazoa; phylum Arthropoda; class Insecta; order Lepidoptera; family Lycaenidae; genus Phengaris; species Phengaris alcon. The sequence continues at coordinate 806,608 of JAYRCH010000369.1, read as the reverse complement.
CTTATTTTTTATGTCTTATAAGCCACCCTTTATTACAATCAATAGGATTAGCGTAGGCGTTGCGGCATTATTGTCTCTGTTGGAGCAAGGTCAGTATAAATCCTTTTTTCGTATTGCCCACGTACTTAGAGCGCGCGTGGTGACGTCGTGTCTTTTAAAACCTTCTCAAAACATATTTAAACACCAGATCTTTACCGCGAATTTGTACGTGCAAAAATAATGGTGCTGCGATAAAAAGTAGCCTATGTGTTAATCCAGAGCATAGGTTACTACCATACTAAATTTCATCTAAATCCGCTCAGTAGTTAATTCGTGAAAGAGTAATCCACACATTCATACATCCATCCATACATACAAACTTTCGCATTTAAAATATTATAGCAAGGAAGTAAAGTATTTCTACGTCGTCGATTAGTATTTTCATGATTTCGAAAATCTTTTGAATAGGAAAACGTTACAAAGCATTAGGCATATGGTATTTGGAATTGTGGTCACCCATCCTGGTTGAAAGCACGACCAATGTTGCTTAACATGAGTTAGCGCTACGACCACATTACGCTCCACCCGCGTAAATACAGTATCCCACGGGAATATTGCAATTCGATGTTTTTTTATCAATAATTACTTAATATTACTAATAACGTAATAACGTATCGCCGATGTCACTTCGAACCCACGTTCAGAGCCACAAGCCACAGCGACATAGCAGCAACCTACATGCCATATACAAGGACCTCGGGGAAGCCACATATCTCGGCAACCACACGATTGAAGAGTGGTCAAACATCTATGATATAATCTCAACTATTCCCCAAAAACAGGCCAGGCCCAAAGTTTCTAAGGGCCTAAGGCAGTTGGGAAGTATTTCGTTTGCATAACTCCTCAGATATAGAGTATCATTTAAGTCTTAAAAAACTGTTCTATCTAAATCTTATGTATCATTTTACAGGATATTTGCTATCTTTGATCAGACAGAATTTATAGTATAAAAAGTAATGTTTGAAAAGCGAAAGTTATTATTAGATTACCCACGGGACTTACCTAATGTGATATACATATATACTATGAAACTATGCTACCCTAAAAATACTTGAATGTCCAGTTAATTCATATGGACCTGAATGTTAGCGTTATCAACAATATTCTAACCATCCAGTTATACAGGTGAATTTCAAGATCTACAATGTGCTTCTTAATAAAAAGTTGGTGCCTAAAATATCTTATATGCCAATGAACACATACAATTTTTTATTTCTATGTCGTACTCGAGAACTTATGGCAATTATTAGATGAAAATATCTTATGTGCATCAAAAAGGCGGATATTTTTTTAATTATTTGGTTATCACTTAAGACCTTTACTGCGCTTTACGTATCACATCAGAACTGGCAAATGGTTATAAGCCGATGCCATATATAAATAATAAAAAAAAACAATACAATCGGACACACAATTTAACAACTGTCATATTTGACATTGACATTTGACTCAACACTCGTGTGTACGATTTTCCAACTATATTGTATGAGTCCAGAGTATTTTAAATGCACTGAATTTTTTCCGGATGGAAGGATTCCTGATTATAATATAGTCCCAGCCTTAGGCAGAACCAGTCTTACCAGATCATAATTAGTGTTTACTGAGGAATAAAAAAATAACTATTTTTTTTTTCATTAAAACTAGTAGTTTTTTTATTTTATATGTATTATTATTCCAGATAATACATATAAAATAAAAAAACTACTAGTTTTAATGAAAAAAAAAATAGTTATTTTTTTATTCCTCAGTAAACACTAATTATGATCTGGTAAGACTGGTTCTGCCTAAGGCTGGGACTATATTATAATCAGGAATCCTTCCATCCGGAAAAAATTCAGTGCATTTAAAATACTCTGGACTCATACAATATAGTTGGAAATCGTACACACGAGTGTTGAGTCAAATGTCAATGTCAAATATGACAGTTGTTAAATTGTGTGTCCGATTGTATTGTTTTTTTTTATTATTTATATATGGCATCGGCTTATAACCATTTGCCAGTGTAAAGTTAAAAAGGCGGGAAATAGAACTTTCGTTTCAATTTTCAACAACACCGTATTCCTATATCGTCAAATCTAAAGTCTAGTCAAAGTCCAAATATATAGTCAGTACAGTCTATAAGTCATGTAAGTCGATTCAGTAAAGTGGTAGAAGCTTTACTGAAAGTTCCTAGGGAGTTTTGGCAGGAAACACAAATTGGCACGTTTTTAGAAGTTGTACCACTTGCCCACACTTGTGCACGATAACGAATATTTAATGGTTAATATTCTACCAATATTACACATTAAGAACCGAAATAAAACAAATTTATGAAGTTTTACAAATTTCACAACATCACCCATTGAACTCCCCGGCAAAACTCCGATTGTATTGTTCCAGAGTTATATTTTCAATGTTCTGATTTTTTTTCGGTCGGAGAGACTCCGGTCATATAGTCCCAGCATTAGGCTTGGACCATTTTATGATTAAGAATCCGCACGCCGGAGAAAATTCAGAGCAGTAAAATTAGAACTCTGCGCTAATAGTAGGTCCTTACATATGAAATTGGCGTTTTGTCGTACTGGCCACTTTGATCCCAAATATATTATCTTCTTTGGTTAGGAATTCCAATTTCAAATTTATACCGCTCTTTACTCATGCATTTGTGTTTCAAAAACCGTAATTCATTTATTTTTTCCTCTTTTGGTTTTTTTTTGCGTCACTCTGTTTACAAAATGGAAAGCTTGAAATATCGTATTATTTTCGAGTATGACACCGTAGCACCAGTGCTGCAGAAACGGCTCGAAGGATTAATGATGTGTATGGCGGCGGTGTCGCAAAAGAAAATACAGTTCGTTTTTGGTTCCAACGTTTTCGTTCTGGAAATTTCGACCTACAGAACAAGCCCCGTGGACGGCCGGAGACCAAAGTTGATAATGAAGAATTAAAGGCTATTGTGGAAGCGGATCCATCGCAATACATGTCCGAGCTAGCTGCAGGCTGCGGTGTTAGTGATAAAACTGTTTAATCCACGTGAAGCAAATTGGGAAGGTGAAAAAGCTTAAAAGGTAGGTACCTACCTCATGAATTGAGTGCAGCAAACCGACAAACGCGCGTCGACTGCTGCATTACATTACTCATCCGGCACAATAATGAAGGGCGTTTAAATCGAATCATTACCTGTGATGAAAAGTGGATCCTGTACGATAATCGGAAACGCGCATCGCAATGGCTGAACCCTGGCGAACCAGCCAAAGCCTGCCCGAAGCGAAAATTGACTCAAAAAAAGTTAAGTAACTTGTGTGTGTGTAAAACTTGTGTAAAGTGAGCGTTTGGTGGACTAGTGCCGGTGTCGTTCACTATAGCTATCTTAAATCTGGCCAGACGATTACGGCAGATGTCTATTGCCAGCAACTGCAAATCATGATGGAAAGGCAAGCTGCTAAACAACCGAGGTTGGTCATTCGCTCTAGGCCACTGCTGCTTTAGGACAACGCTAGACCACACACTGTACAACAGACGGCTACCAAATTAGAGGAGCTTCAATTGGAATGTCTAAGACATCCATCGTACTACCAGGACCTTGCTCCAATAGATTACCATTTTTTTCGAAATTTGGATAACTTTTTGCAAGGGAAAAAATTCAACTCCGATGAGTCCAAAGCGCCTTCAAAGAGTTTATTGATTCCTGTCCGAATGGTTGTTTTAGTTAAGGAATCAATGAACTACCTATGAGATGGCAAAAGTGCATAGATAGCAATGGTACTTTGATTAAATAAATATATTATGTTAAAAAACATCGACTTTATGTTCCTCCTTTACAAAACGCCAATTTCATATGTAATTACCTAATACAATAGAGTTCAAAAAGGAAGCTTTGAGTGTCGAGCTGTCATATTTTAATATGACATTGACATTTGACACGGCAATCATGATGTGTTCGATTTGCAACTCTATTGTTTAAGCACAGAGTTCTACTTTCAATGCTCTGAATTTTCACCGGTTCCAGATTTCGGAGCATATTATAGTCCCAGCCTTACAACCGTAATAATCGCCTGTGTAAAGTAGGTAACTACTTATTCTTATTCTTAATTTCTACAGTTGAAATTTGAATCCATTCGATATAAAACTCCCTAGGAATTTTCAGTAAAGCTGCTACCACTTTACTGAATCGACTGACTAGACTCATTGACTGCACTGACTATATAATTGGACTTTGACTAGACTTTAGACTTGACGATTTAGAAATATGGTGTTGAAAATATAAACGAGAATTCTATTTGCCTGCCTTTTTAACTTGATACTGACAAATGGTTATAAGCCCTAACGCCATCAATAAATAAATAAAAATTTCTGACATTTGACAGCTGACACTTCACAAGTGACATAATATATCTAAAATCAAAGCAAGAAGTGTGAAAAACGATTGAGCAATTCGTCGTTGCGATTCGAACAACAGAGTGACGTTGGCTAGGGCATAATTGTCGTTATCTCAAAAAAGAAGACGATTCGACAGAGTTTTTCGAATTTTACGAAGACAACTTGGCTAGAGGCCCAGGATTATCATCCTTTTTACAATGCATTACAATTTAAACCGGGTACTGAATGCATAATTATATCCTTAATTATATGGCTACCTGTGAAAAGACTTGTAATTTTTTTAATTCAAATTTTTGATTCTGTTATCATATCCTAATTAGAGTGTTATGAGGCATGATACTTTTTTTTTCATTAAAACTTTACGTTTTATTATATTTTTTTATATGCATTTTTATTCCAAAGCTCGGATGTGATACGTAAAGCGCAACGAAAATGCGAGTTATTTGTTAACTGAAACTGTATTTTTTTATTATTCTACTGCTTTTTATTTCAACAAACATTAGCAAAATTAAAATTAGGAAATCATATAGCTTATATCTATATTATTTTATTTCCATTATATTTTTTTCGGTAGACAGCTTTTATCGATTTTCTCATAAAGTTGAATTTTGCACATAATATGTATTAAAGTCGCAACGACGAAATAGGTTTATTAAAAATCTAATAATACTGTTTTAGGTTTTAATCAAAACGGGCTCGCAACTCCTTTCAGCACTTTTCGCTATTCCTTATACTTAGTTTCGGATTTCGTCTACCAGTTGAAAAATTCACCCTATAGGTATATCCAAAAGCTATAAATTAAATGTTTGCGTTTCAAACCTTTGTCCAGGCCAACTGATTTAAATTCATTAGTGGTCGAGCCGTCTCTAAATATTTGAATAATTCGATTTCGCTTCGTTGAATCCGAATAATTGTAAATTACTAGAAATAGAAATGTTATAATTAAGAGGGACGAGGGTCAGTCAGATCCTTGATTGTTCATATTGAGTTAGAGGGAAATGTTCGCTACTTAATTGTAAGTCTTACCAAGTTTGTAACTTTTGACAAACTTTAACTTAACAAGATCTATTTACTCTACGTAACATCAACATTGCTGAATGTAGCGAAAAATAATAATATCTATGGACCCTTCCACACCACGTCGATTGGTCCTGTACTAAGTAACCGAAGTACTTGTACCTTGTACTTGGTACCAGACAACAGAAATAATATACTATACACATATTTAAGATTTTTGTTACGTACATATACTAAACATATATTCAATACACATCCAAGACCCAGGAACACAGGAAAACTTTTCGTTTCTTCGGCCGTATTTGAACTCGCTACCTCCGGCGTAAGCGCCGACGCGCCCAACCACAGAGGTCGTCGAATATAAATTGATATTAAAATCTAACCTTAATTTATCTGCGAGTCTATTAAAATTGTAGTAAAAGTGATCACGTTAGTGCGTAATTATTTTGTAACGAGGTGCAGCGAGTACATAATATTCAGTATCACCGTGCCAACATTTTAGTCCCGATGACGCGTATACGTTCATTGTGATGAGTTTAAGTCTAATTCTGTCAAGCATTAAATAAACATAGCAGTTAAAATATAAAGAGGATTTTGATGAATAATTTATTAAAGGCTTTTCAATCTTATTGGGGGTGTGAACGCTTAAAACTGAAACTAAAACTAGATGGCGAATTCATTTGGGGCCCTCACCTAGAATATATTTAAATTGTTTATGTAAATCTTAATCGTAAAGGTGGTATTAATTAATTCCTAGAATACATATGAATTTATATTAATTACGAAACATTAGTGCGTATTCATTTGTTCAGCTCAGTGATTGGAAAATAGCCTAAAGATAGATTTAGTGGCATATTATGTTACATAGCATTTATTTAAAGTTTAAACGACCAATTTAAATTAGCGAAATTGGCAAGCAATAATATAATCAAAAGTCATGTTTAGTTTATATTTCTTAGAAAATCTTAAGCATTTACGTCATGTTAGTGCCCGTGTCTAGAAATTATTTTTACCCGACTACAGCGAAGTCAAAAGAGAGGGTTTATCAGTCTATGTACATATGTATGTATGTTTGTTCCACCGTAGCACCTAAACCACTGATTCGATTTTAATAAATGAGGTGTCAATAGATTCTTAATAATGGTCAGGGTAACAGGCTATATAATTTGCGTAGTCGAATTATATTTTTTTTTTCCTATTCTTACAAATAAAAACAAAGAAATGAGACAGCCTCTGCGACTTTTTAGAAACTTCTAGCACTACGCGTACACACACTGGTACAGATACTCCCGGAGGCTTTGCACCTCGTCCTCGGTGCTCTTCTTGGCTCTATTCGTGCATAGCGCGAGCTTCTCGCAAGAATGCTTGTTGTGGCGGCGCGCGTTGGTGAGACTCAGGTCCAACTCGTAGCCCAACGCCACTGCGGCCCGAGACAACTCCTTGAGGCACTCCGTAACGTTCATACTAAAATTTGAGATTGGGGATTCATAATTGAGAACTAAATATTATTATTGAAGGAATTTAAAAAGCAACGGTTTAATATCACTCAAATCAGCTTTAAATAATATTAAAATAAATTATGTATTTTCTCATTTTAAAAGTGAAATTTAGATTTATAAATGCAATGCAATTTTATGACTATTTTATAGTTAGATGCTATGTACTCTTAACTCACTGGTATTGAGTATATACCTTGACATCAAAAATTAACCAAACTGCCAAGCGGACTGACATTCTAGAGTCGAAATTAGTGATATATTGTTGCACGACGAAAGAATAAACATATATTACTTATATTTGCATGGTTTCCCAGAAATAAAACCTAGCTAGACCGATTTTCCTCCCCCAAAACTGCATACTAAATTTCATGTAAATACTTGTGACCGTTGCCGAGATTACGATTATATATCGAATCGAATCGAAAAAAAACGAGACAATCTTGTATATATATATATATATATATATATATATATACAAGATTGTCTCGTTTCATTTCCGTATTTAATTTGCTTAATTTCCGCAGTAGGTATATTTATTAAATGTGTAGTTTTAAAGATTAATTAAGAACGCGTTTTCAAAACGTATAGTTTGATAGGGGTCTGACAATTCTTTAGAAATGTTTCGCGCAATAAATCCAGACAAATAAATAAACAGCAAAAAACCTGAAAGTTTTGAGGAAACTTCTTATGCTTCATTCAAATTAATTTTAAAATCTTGTAGGATTATTTTTGTGTATTTAAAGGTGATTATATCCGCTTGATTTTAACTTTATTTTTATTAATTTTATGAGTTTCTAAACATTATTTAAATAAATCTGGAACCCGTAACACAAGTTCTTCGAGAACTTACCACGGGACCAGATTGACGTGGTGTGAAGCATCCATGGATTAGCTTTCTGCACAACTTCTTGTAAACTTTAACTGTGTCAAATTTATAGTTCTTCGTTTGCATAATTTTGGTGAAAAGGAGTAAGATATTTTAGCTTCACGTATTAATATGATAATTATATCAGTTCTCTCAGAAACCGCGAAATAAAAAAGAAATAGACAATGAATTATGATTTTTAATAGCCCAGTTTGTGCAGTTTGGTCGAGTAATAAAAAGTTACTTTCACGAGGTGTACACGTTTCTTTGCGACTTTTATTGCGACTCATTATCTACTTAATTATAATATAAAATTTAAACTCTTTTAACTTTTTGTTTAATTTTTGTCGCAGTCGGGTACATTTTAAAACTTACCTCATAACTATTTGAAACGTTAATTAGAAATGTAAACAGACCTATTCAAAACATACCTTTTCGACCTTTTATATGTTTGTTTGAATGGCTCACTTAAGAAGGCTAAATTCAGCTGTGTATTATAGACGTACTAAGGATTATAATTATAGTTTACATTTTGACTAAAACTAGCAATGTTTTTAAAAATATATTTGGATAAATGGTTTCTGATTCTGATTTAAATAGCTCATAACTTAAAACCTGCACTAAAGTATACCGTGAAATTAAACACAGTCTATTTTTAAAATAATAGGATGTTGCGGTTAATTAAAAAGCTTACTTCTGAGAGCGGTTCTTTTGAAAGTTCTTTGCCGCAGCAGCTAGTGCTGTGTCCATATGGCTGCTGGTGATGCTGATGGTCTCTTCTGCATATCTTCCCATCTTAGAGATAGACTTCCTCGCCTGTTCTGTGCATTTGTGAACCAGGGCTACATGCTTGCTGGATAGTGTCCGGATAGCGCGACGCTCTTCGTCGCAATTAGCTGCAAATCATTAGTTCTATTAAAAAATTTAAAAAAAAATCAAATTTTATAGCTTCATATTGACATTGACATTCAGTAAGATTTTGCTCAATTTTGAATAGTATTGGTTATTAATGAACATGATACAAAATAAAATAATTGAATTGCATTAGCTAATAGCTAGGTTGAAAGCTCCTACATGCCTAGAAGAGGAAAATGGAAACAACGTTTCTTTTTTTTCTACCTTTGTAAATGTATTTAATTAAAATCGTTTCAATGCGCATGTATTTTCAACTCATTGCAATAATCGTGTTGTTTTAACTCATCAATCACCAAATTAATTACTCTCACCGGAACCATAGTTTCCATGTTACTTATAGTGGTTTCCCTTGTGATAAATATCGTGGATATATTTAAATATTGGTTAATTTGTATTTACATTTTTGTTAATTACAATGCAACGTAACGCAACCTTTGGCTTTTTGTTTTTATATTTATACTTACGTAATGCAATCATGATAATATTTAGATAAACATTGCCTATGCCATATATCATACTCCTCCGTTCTCAAAATTTTATATTAATACGTGAAGCAAAAAGGAAGTGATTGTGCAACCAGAGGAGGATGTTTGGGCGGGAAATTAAAGTTTATGTACGAGGGCTGCACTAAAAGTTTTGGGAATGGAATATTTCCACTGTTCCTGTCATATTAAAATCTTTTTAATTTAAAACTCCTTGGTTTTAAAAATCGAATACCGTTTATTTATTTAAAAAAATATTCTCGGTCTTGTCACAAGGTCTTGTCAAACTTGTTTAGTCGTTGAGAAAATGGAATTGACTCGAGAAAATTCTAGAGCGATGATTTATTATGATGACTTTCGAAGTGGTTTAACACAAAAACAGTGTGTGATTTTGTGACATTCATGACAACATGATTTCTGCATTTGGTGATGAAGCCCCATCCAAAACCACAATTTATTTTGTGGTTTGCTGAATTTCAACGTGGACGTGTCAAGCTCAGTGATGATCCCCGTCAAGGTCGTCCAAAAACTGCAGTCACTCATAGATAACGTTGATGCTGTGCGTAAGTTGATTGAGGAAGATCGACATGTGATATACCGCGAAATTCAGGCAACTTTAGACATTGGCATGAGTCAAATACAAATAATCTTGCATGAACAATTAGGTGTAAAAAAGTTGTTTTCCCGATGGAAAACAACTTTTTTACACCTAATTGTAACAATTGTAACAACAAGATTCCACGCAGGATCCTCAAATGCTGTATACAACATCGTATCAGGTGACGAATCCTGGATATACGCGTACGAACCCGAAACAAAAAACCAGTCACGAGTTTGGGTGTTCGAAAATGAGTTAAAGCCAACAAAAATTGTTCGTTCACGGAGTGTTGCAAAAAAAATGGTGGCCACGTTTGTCTCCAAAACCGGCCATGTTGCGACTATTCCTCTTGAGGGACAAAGAACGGTTAATGCAGAATGGTATGCTAACATTTGTTTGCCACAGGTCGTTTCTGAACTCCGCAAAGAGAACTGCAACCGCCGCATCATCCTCCATCACGACAATGCGAGTTCTCACACCGCGCACAGAACAAAAGAGTTTTTAGAGCAAGAAATCATAGAATTATTAGACCATCCGCCATACAGTCCCGACCTAAGCCCTAATGATTTCTATACTTTCCCTAAAATAAAGAATAAATTGCGTGGTCAGAGATTTTCATCACCTGAAGAAGCTGTGGACGCCTACAAAACGGCCATTTTGGAGACCCCAACTTCCGAATGGAATGGTTACTTCAATGATTGGTTCCATCGTATGGAAAAATGTGTCAAATTTCGCGGAGAATACTTCAAAAAGCAATAAATACATTTTTAAATAGTAATGTTGTGTCACTTCCTTGATTCCCGAAATTTTCAGTGCCGCCCTCGTACCTATAGGAAGGTGTGCAAAAAGCTAATATTTGACAACAACTTTGTAACCACTTTGGAGGCAGATTACTCGTAAATGATTGACTTTGTAAAAAAATAATGCATGAAACGTTGCCTTTATTTTAAAAGACCTATTCAACGTTACCCCACACGACGGGGTAGTGGTATAGGGTAGATGAAAAAATATTTTTCATAACCACTTCACATGTATTTAGCCACCCCTAAAATATAAAATTATTATTATTTTATGATGCTAAAACTGAGATCTATACAAAATCTAAAACGATACCAAGTTTCTTCAATTTATATTCCTAATTACAGAAGCTAGAAACGCGGACAGCCAGACAGACGGACGGACAGAGCGAAACTATAAGGGTTCTTTGTGTATTACGGAACCCTAAAAAGTATTCGAAATTCAAAATTAAACCGTAGCTTTTTTACGTATTATCGTCAAAAGTGCCATAGATTCTAGCCTAAAATGAAAAAAAATACGTAGGTAATTGCTGTCGATTTTTATTTTAAGACCAATTATTGGGTTAAAAAGGTAAATAAAACAAGAAAATAAATTCAATCATTTTTATTGAATTCTAAAGAAAATAAAATACAAAAGTAAGGCTACGTACCAACAAGCGTTTATTGTGGTCGCGACAGAAAAAACTGCACTTTGTATAGAACTCGGTGTTAATGAAATACAGCTGAAAATCGTGTACAGCTGTCTAATCTGACATTTGACACTTGACACTTCGATTTTCAGCTTTAATGTACTAACGCATAGTTCTATTTACAGTTACAGAAGCAATCAAAGTGATAATATTACGATGAGTTCAAATTGTTAAATACGACAGTGGACAATACATAGTAGAAGTCAATATATCCAGCGGCAATTAGTGGAACAAAATTTGGTAAATTGTTATTTACAATGCCTGAGGTTGTAAAAAGTGCTGCCTGAGAAATGATACTCAAGTTAAAGGAGTTTTGTGAAGCAGAACAGCAGTATCAAGGTATTCTAATACCCATAAAAAATGCTAGCAATATTTTGTCACGCGATCACAGCGCCGCGTCTAGGGGACTTCTTTCATGAAAAGGACTTTATCTGTTTACCTTTTAGAAGTTACAACCAAATGTGGTTGTATTAATACAAGTTACTGATTCAAAGCACTTATTTTAAGCCTAAATCTGTAGGAAAATTCATAATCATTTAATTTCGACATATTATTTTTACATACTATGTCACAGGTCGTTTATATTCCTTTTGTATGCTATTATTGGTATCACTGTCTTCATCGCAATCTATGATCATTTAAATTAATTCAATATCACTATCATCACGACTACAGTATTCCATTATGTATGTATTTAGAAAATAAAACCAAAATAAAACTAATGCTCGAATTTTCTCTGACTTTTTTTTATATTAGGTCATTACATATGAAATTGGCGTTTTGTAAAGGAGGAACATAAAGTCGATTTTTTTAAACATAACATATTTATTTAATCAAAGTATTTTTTATGCTATTACCATTGCTATCTATGCACTTTTGCCATCTCATTGGTAGATCATTGATTCCTTTACTAAAAAAACCATTCGGACAGGAATCAATAAAATCTTTGATAGTGCTTTGGACTGCCCCATCGGAGTTGAATTTTTTCCCTTGCAAGAAGTTATCCAAATTTCGAAAAAAATGGTAATCTGTTGGAGCAAGGTCCGGATGTCTTAGACATTAAAATTTAAGCTCCTCTAATTTGGTAGCCGTCTGCTGTGCAGTGTGTGGTCTAGCGTTGTCCTGAAGCAGCAGTGGCCTAGAGCGAATGACCAACCTCGGTTGTTTAGCAGCTAGATTTTCCATCATGATTTGCAGTTGTTGGCAATAGACATCTGCCGTAATCGTCTGGCCAGATTTAATAAGTGAACGACACCGGCACGTCTAGTCCACCAAACGCTCACAAGTAACTTTTTTGAGTCGATTTTCGCTTGGGGCAGGCTTTGGCTGGTTCGCCGGGGTTCAGCCATTGCGATGAGTGTTCCCGATTATCGTACAGGATCCACTTTTCATCACATGTATTGATTCTATTTAAAATCCCTTCATTATTGAGCCGGTTGAGTAAGCTAGTAATGTAACGCAGCAGTTGTCGTGCGTTTATCGGTTTGCTGCACTCAATTCATGAGGTACCCACCTTTCAAGATTTTTCACCTTCCCAATTTGCTTCAAGTGAATTAAAACAGTTTTATCACTAACACCGCAGCCTGCAGCTAACTGGGACGTGGTTTGAGATGGACCCGCTTCCACAATAGCCTTCAATTCTTCATTATCAACTTTGGTCTCCGGCCGTCCACGGGGCTTGTTCTGCAGGTCGAAATTTCCAGAACGAAAACGTTGGAATCAAAAACGCACTGTGTTTTCTTTTGCGACACCGCCGCCATATACATCATTCATCTTTCGAGCCGTTTCTGCAGCACTGGTGCCACAGTGGAACTCGTACTCGAAAATAATACAATATTTCAAGTTTTCCATTTTGTAAACAGAGTGACGCAAACGAAAAATCAAAAGAGGAAAATACAAATGAATTACGGTTTTCAAAACACTTTCTTATGTAAGGACCTAATATTATATTAAGAAGAAACTTTAGAATTATATATTTTCTATTATTATACAGTATCTTTATATCAATACGTGAAGCAAAAATTTCAAGTACAGTATTACGAGAATCGTGCGTACGGATGAGAGTGAAATTTGACATAATTAAAGTTTATGCTGAGGAAGGCGTTCGAAAAGCTTAAATTTCTTAAAATACATTAAATTAATGAAAATATCAGTAACGCACACTAACATTGATTTGGTTCACATATACACACACGTAGTGTATTTTTATTGTGTACCCTTAAGAAGTTTAATCGATATTGTTGTCCTATCGAGAAAGTTATTACTTGAAACCAAATCGATTTTCGAATCGCCGTCAAACAAAAACGAGTATTTGAATTGTCAGAACTATATCGATTTATGGTCGATTCGTTATTGTTAATCCCTATGAGTTTTGACGTTCGTTTTCATCTTGAAAAACACGAGTGAAATTTTATTTTTCGTAATTTTAATGGAACTGGACTCTTTATATTTTATTTAGGTACTATAATTTTATTATAATGTTAAAAGCTAAAATTAACTAAAATCTATTTAAAATATTTACAAACTATAAAAGTAGGTAAGTACTAAAAAAAATAATAACTACTCCAAAACTTCAAATGCTACAAAACAAAGAAATCTCCCAGGTCGTCCCCACCAAGCAGAGTACTCTTTTAATTATTACATTAATTATAGTTTAGAATTATTATCTCTACCTCAGTTAGCTCACACTACCTACCGTGCGTTTGGTTTAATTTTATTACACGTTGACGTGTCTCAATCTGCCACAACATTTTTTTTTTACTTTTTTCTAAGACGCAAAAAAATAAATAAGAAGGTATATGTTTCAATATACAAAATAATAATAATATAAAAGCGATAAGCGACATCGTATGGCATAATATGAAAACGATCTAATACGTGAAACAAAAATTAAGTTTGCACGGTTTTGGACCTATTTTAAGGGCCATCCACGCTCCATTCTGCAAATCCAGCAGCCTGTCAATAATTTGTTTATATATTTTCATCTGTTATCTGTAAATAGTAGTAAATATCCAAGCGGATTAACCAGAAGGCTAAGGAGGCTGAAACCTAGGGCGGTAAATTTTAATAGGTGGCAAATGTGATTTTTTTGTCTTACAGGAATATAAAAAAAGATTTTTATTTGCACACAACAAATAGTCTCGAAAATTTAACAAAAAAATATATTTTATTACTGTAAGTATACTTTACACTCTAAAGTCTGAATACAAAAAAATACTACAGACTCTATAAACTATACTTTCGCGGCAATATACTTACGATACAAAATATTCTAAAAGCGTTCCAATATTGTAAAATACAATTTAAAATTAATATTTTTTATATGAGAGCGGCGGGCGGGGGCGGGTTCTTTTGGTATTGAAAAGATATGATACTCTGCAGATTTAGATAGTGTGTGATTTGTTTTGGTCCATAGGGATTAATTTAATAGAAACCTGCAAAATTAGATACATTTTTGTTCGCTCGCTCCGCTCGCTCGCTTTCAACGTACAGAACATAATAATGTTATTTTTAATATTTAGTAGTCTATGGTCTATTTTTCTCTGTTGATTATTCCAAAAAATACATCCTTTCAGATAGGTATTTTTTACAAATGAAACTAGAACAATAAAAAAAATGAATTATCCAATTCTATCCTGCATTTCGCAGGATAGAATTGGATAATAAGATAGAGAAAATTTTCTACGTACAAAACATAACATTATCATTACACATATCAACCAGGAAAATTATTATAAAAATATATATGGGCGGCAAATGTGTAAATCCGGCACTGTAAATATCATAGACAAAACTTACACATTTTTAAGTTTAAACTAAAAAATTTAAATATAAATTATGGTCGAATTCCGACCACAGGGATCTCTAGTTTATGTAATTTCGACTGACCGGAAAGGAACCGTTCTATGTGATTGCTATAAAACCAATCTCTGTAAGAAAAATATCTTAAATCCTAATTATATTATTGACATTATCTATTATGGTTATTCTTATTATTATCAACAATTTAATTTCTATCATTTTTAGGGTTCCGTAATACATAAGGAACCCTTATAGTTTCGCTCTGTCCGTCTGTCTGTCTGTCTGTCTGTCCGCGTTTCTAGCTTCTGTAATTATTAATATAAATGGATGAAATTTGTTATAGTTATCTCAGTTTTGGCATCATAAAATAATAATAATTTTATATATTACGGGTGGCTATATTTTTGAAGATACATGTGAAGTGGGGATGAAAAATATTTTTTCATTCTACCCCATTGTTTGGAGTATCGTTGAATAGGTATTTCAAAAGAAAGGAAAGGTTTTATACATGAGGCTGATTACTCGAAAATTTTGTAAATTGACCATTTTCGAGTAATCGGCCTCCAAAGTGGTTTGGTTTAGTTTGTAAGTTGGTCCCCAACGTTACCCTAGCATTTCTGAACCTATTGTAGATAGAAACTTGTAAGTTTCCATGCTGATAGATCATGCTAAAAACTCTTTAAGAAAATTATTTTCAACTAAATCGGACGGTAACTTTTGAAGTAATTTGAAGAAAATCAATTACGCGTTGATAGTTACGGAACCCTCCATAGACATGTCCTAACATGCTCTTAGTTAGGTTATTAATTATCTTATATTAACCTTATTACAAATTTGACATTATGACTTTCTTTGTAGCTTAAAACTGATATTATCTTACTACCTAGGCCTAACAATATTTGCACGCTTACATTAAGCAGAATGTGATAAAACATTATGTGTAAATTGTTAACATCAAATTGTAACATATTCAATGCAAATAAAGATTGTGATTATGGTGCACATTAAAATCACTACACAATATATTAGGTCATATGAAATTGGCGGTTTGTCGTACTGGCCACTATGATCTCATATATATATTTTTGGTTGGGAATTCCAATTTCAAATTTATACCGCTATTTACTCATGCATTCGTGTTTTGAAAACCGTAATTCCTTTGTTTTTTTCTCTTTTGGTTTCTTCTTTGCGTCACTCTGTTTACAAAATGGAAAACTTGAAATATCGTATTATTTTCGGGTACGAGTTTCACCGTGGCACCAGTGCTGCAGAAACGGCTCGAAGGATTAATTATGTGTATGGCGGCGCGGCGGTGTCGCAAAAGAAAACACAGCGCGTTTTTGGTTCCAACGTTTTCGTTCTGGAAATTCGACCTGCAGAATAAGCCCCGTGGACGGCCGAACCTTGCTCCAACAGATTACCATTTATTTCGAAATTTGGATAACTTCTTGCAAGGGAAATATTCAACTCCGATGGGGCAGTCCATAGCGCCTTCAAAGGTTTTATTGATTCCTGTCCGAATGGATTTTTTAGTAAAGCAATCAATGAACTACCTATGAGATGGCAAAAGTACATAGATAGCAATGGTATATACTTTGATTAAATAAATATATTATATTAAAAAAAATCGACTTTACGTTCCTCCTTTACAAAACGCCAATTTCATATGTAATGACCTAATATTTCATATTATGAAACAAACAATCTTAAATATCTTTTCATTGAAACGAGAAGTTAAATTACGGTAAAATTTATACAAACACTCACTGATATTCTTTGAGTTGAAGCATGGTTATATATATGAAGTGATTTTATCAAAATAACTAATTGTTCATCATAATAAATATGATTTCGGGTTCACTTCACTAAAATACAGTTTTTGCAAATAACAGAACAATAATTATTCAAATTATTAGAATAGTATTTCGTAGTTCGAAATTTAAAATTAATCTTCTAATATTTTAAACAATCACAGGCGATGTGTGAAAGAGTGCGATGTATGGTAATGAATCGACCATGAATCGATACAGTTTTGATAGTTTATTAAAATACTAGTTTTTGTTTGACGGCGATCTGAAAATCGATTTGGTTTTAACTAATAATTTTCTCAATAGGACAACAATATCGATTACACTTCTTATGGGTACAACACAACAAATTTCAATCACAATGTGTCCAAACTGTCTGTAGCTTACAAATACACTAATACGTGTGCATCTGTGAACCAAATTCATGGTAGTGTGTGTTGCTGATATTTTCATTAATTTAATGTTAAATGTATAATATGTATAAGCATTATTTTAAGAAATTTAAGTTTTTCGCACACCTTTTTCAGCGTAAACATTAATTGTTTAATTATTTTCTCTCTGATCCGTACGCACAATTCGCGTAAAACTGTACTTGAAATTTTCGCTTCACGTATTATTATATAGATTTCATATATGATGATGGTGACTAAAAACAGTATTTTTCAATAAATTGCTTTAAAATATTTACCAGGTATATTGAGACTGTCAGCTAAGTACGTCAAGTCGTTGTATAGGTTTACTTTCGTCGTTATAGCTGCATTAATTTCCTCCTTACATTTCTGCAGAATTTTGTTACTCAACTGATGAAATGAATTCTGTATGTTTCTATGGTATGTGTCCAAAAATGGAACTATTACTGTATCCACATATCTGTTAACTTCGCTGAAACAAAAAACCGGTCAAGTGCGAGTCGAACTCGCTCACGATGGGCTCCGTACCATAATCAAAGACTATATTATATTACTAAGTTATTAATGTTGGTACGAAGTTTTCCAAATAAGCGCATTTTACATGTTAGGTCTTTACAACTATTGAACTAACAAAGTTATATAAGCCGAGTTTTCCTTCAAAGTTCATCACATGGAGTAGGTACCATCATGAGTTTTTTCAGATTTTTCGAGCCAGTCTATAACTTTTAGAGGGGAGATGCTGATTTGCCAGGTGCCAAATTGACGAATATCTCCCAAATGGATAACTCAATTTAAAAAAGTATATAATTAATTTTACGAACAAAAAATAAGTTGGCGACTGCACATGAGCATACTGTATTACTAAATTTGGGAGCGAAATAATATGTTGGCGACTAAATTACTAAACTGGCGAAAGCACTTATGCGACAAAAAATACAAAAATCGGCAGATAAAAGATGGCGAAATTTAATCCAAACTGGCACCGAAATTTTTAAGTTGGTGACTTAATTTCCATGTTGGCGACCATTAAACAATGTAAGAAGCTATAAAACCAGATTGGGTTCATAAATTAATGACTGCTAAAAATTCAATTTACTTGATTACTATGTATGATACATGAATTTAAATAATAAAATCGCATTTTTGGATACTGTTGTTTTCCTTTGTTATGGGTGTCGTTTTCAAGATTTTTGGGGGTGCTGAATATAATATGAAAATAAAATCTATTTTGGGGTGCTGATTACAAAATAGACGGATGGACGGATGGACATAAAGAAACTATAAGGCTGGGACTATAAACTCCGGAATCCAAAACGCCGCTAAAAATTCAGAGCACTGAAAATTGAACTCTGCGCTAGTACAATACAGTTGAAAATGGAAGTTGTCGAGCTGTCATTTATGACATTGACATTTGACTCGACACTCACGTGTTCGATTTTCAACTATATTGTATTAGCCTATTTATTATAGCCTAATTGCCAGCCTAAAGTATAAGGGTTCCGAGAGAGTGATCGTCGCGTCGCGTTACATCGCGACGTTCACATAACGCTAAAAATACTCAGTAAGCAGCGCCGCTGCGGCGCGTGTGTAAGCGTACAAAGTACTTGTGTTTGTGACATTTACGCTTGTAATTGGATAGTTTTACGTGGAAAGTATTGTGGGAGTTTTGTTAACCCCCTTTTTTCTCGACTGCGGTAATTTTTCACATAATGTCCTAGCATTCTTAAGTCTTAACAATTATTACAATGAGGCTGATATTCGATATCGAAGTTAAATTGAATTAAGTTTAAGAATAGTTTTGAAACACAGACGGTTTTATTAAATCAACGTTTGCAAAAAGTCTGTTTGTAATATAGGATTCCTCATTATTTTTTTCGTATAAACATCAGCAACAAAGAAAATTCCAATTGGATAAAAATCTCATGAAATATTTATTATTTCCAATTGGATTAAAATTTCAATTTCATGAAATATTTATTATCTCTTGTCTTGTAAATACATTATTGTGTATTTGAGATATTAAAACGATGACATATATTTGCCTATTCGTCCTTGTCTCAGGGATTAAACAGAAAATATATTCACCGTTTATAACGTAATACATATTGTTGTTCAATTTTTTTTTGTTGCATCTAATTGAATTTAGAAATAACAAACAACAGGACTATTTTAATTTGTGATGCGCGATATAATAAATACCATAAAAGTAGGTAAGTACTAAAAAAATTATAACTACTCCAAAACTTAAAATGCTACATACAATACTACAGCTATGCTACATACAATACTATAGCTACAGCTAATGTCATAATATGTCAAACAGGCAAACAACATATACTCCGTAATTAAAATTGCTTAAAAATAGTAAATCAGTAATTTGCATATTCATTTTTGTATAGAAATAGTGTCAATAACTGAATGATTAACATCTAATGTTTGTAACAAGAAATTAGCAGAGGAACACTAAAAAAACTGTGAGTACAAGATTGTTAATACAGCAAGGACAAACTGATAAGTTTTTTATACCAAAAACAGAAAATATATAGGCCCAGAGGAAATTTTATTCCATCTATTTTAAGAAATATACCAACCATAACATTTATCATTCCATATTACACCAATCACTTCTCTTATGAAGACTTAATGATAGCCGGTGTGAACATTACTACCAATATTGGTTGATTAAACCGTTGCAGGCCTAAAATTCAAACAATTTTGAAATAGAAACGAGATTTTAATTTAATTTTGGACATCGTGCGCAAGCGCAACAGAAACATTTCAAAGTGACAACTGACAACGGACATCTGACGTATCTTCAATCATAGTCCATAGACAATAGATATTTTTCTTTTACTTAAACAAAACAGAACTGCATAGATAGTGGTTTCGTAATAACACTATACAAGTTGTAAACAATAAAATAACGTTAATATAAATAAGATATAAGTTAGAACCATGGAAAACATAACGTTTAGAAGAAGTAAATTATTGAAAAAGGCAAAGTCAGATTGTGATTTAAGTAAATTATCGGATGACACTATTATATCTTCCTCAACAATCATTGACATGTCAACAAATAGTTTGCCAATTACGCATAATATTGACCTGGACAGTTCACTTATAAATGATTTGAAAACACAAATTAGGGAATTGAAAGACGAACTGGACATAGCGAACCAGGAAATATGTAATCTCAATTCAGAAATTACGTCATTAAATAAAACAATACTTGAAAAGGATAAAAAAATAGAATTATTATTGAAGATAGCCGGAGACCAAAAAGAATATACGCTCACACCATCTAGAAGAATAACAAAAACACCACAAAAATTACTACCTAAAATATCAAAGAAATATATTAAAATTCCTGTAGTGAAAGTTGAAGATAAAAAAAGATTGACAGCGGGAAAAAATAGCAAAAAATTATCATCAAAATCAATAAAGGGCGATTCAAGTACAGAAACAAGGTTAGAACACAAAATTATGAAAAAAAATAATATATTTATCTTTGGGGATCAACAACTACGCAATCTATCTGTACATATGTACCAAACTAGACTAAATAGGTGGAATGACACATATAAAATAAATGGTAACATTAAATCGTTCGCTTTGTCACATGACATACTTGACAATTGTAACAGGGAATGTAAAAATATATTAGAGGATGACATTATAGTTATTGGTACTGGATCTAATGATAGAAATCCTTATAAATTATATATTGATCTATGCAATACGTTGAACATATTTAGAAACTATAAGATATTTATTGTTAGTGTATGTCACAATCCGTATCTTAATACAAATTTGTTAAACTATAAAATAAAAACTCTCACAAAAAATTATCAAAATTGTACGTATATAGATATATCTAAATTATTTAAATCTCAATACTATTTTAAAAATATAACTGAATATTTGACATTTAAATTAAATGTGGAGATTGATAACTTAAATTACAAAAAAAGATTTACATTGAAAAATATATCTAATAAATTAAATGACGTGTCCAAAACTTTTACAATTAAAAAAGGAACTATTCCATACTATTTTACAGTGAAAAACAATAATAACAAAAACGTAACACTAAATATTAATACAAACAATGAGTCACAAGGAAATCAGACAAAAAAGGGGACAATTCCTTATTATTTTAAAAAAACTATGAATACAGTTAATTCGATAGATAAAAACAGGTTTTTTCTATAATAACAATCTAGTTACAATTTTACATCAGAACATAGCAGGTATATTAGGTAAGTTAGGTATATTTGAATTAGCAATACAGAATTTACTGCAAGAAGCAAAGGTAAATGGTAATATATTCAGTTCGGTTGACATTATATGCTTGACAGAAACATTTATAAAACGGGGTTCTGAACAAAACCTAAAACTAAAAAACTATAATATTGCTGCTCAATTTACAAGAGCTAATAAAAAAAGGGGAGGGGTTTGTATTATAATAAAAAATAAATTTAACTTCATAAAATTAGATAATTTAATTCGTGAGGTGCAACCTGTTGAAATACACTTTGAATACTGTGCAGTAAAAATACCAGACATAAATTTATTTATTATTTGTATATATAGAACTCCAACAGCTGACATAAATATATTTTTTACAAAGTTAGATTTACTATTACATAAATTAAAAATAACTTCCAAAATGAAAATAATTATTTGTGGGGATTGGAATATAAATTTAATGAAAAAAACAAAATTTTCTCAAGAACTGATTTCAGTGTTATCTAATCACAACCTTACCAATCACATATTAAAACCAACAAGAAAGGAAACATGTATAGATCTAATAGTCAGCAATATTAGGGACACTTCATCAAAAACATGGTACCTAGGCTTATCAGATCATGAGACAGCCCAAACACTTTCATTTACAGTTCCACAAGCAAACTCTAAAAACAGCAATATATTAGAATACTATTTTAAAAAAATTAGGGATTATTCTGATAGTAACATAAATAAATTTAAGGATTGCATATCAGCGTTATCTTTTAAGGAAGTTTTAGAACAAAGTGAAACTAATATTGCATATAATATCTTTCACAATGAACTTACTTTATTTTATGAGTTGTGCTTCCCTATAATAACATCAAAAGTAGTAATTAAAAAACTTAAAAATAAATGGATAACGAAAGGTCTAAAAAGGTCATGTATAGTTAAAAGAAAGTTATATTTACAATATTTATATTCGAAAGACAACAAATATTATAACAAAATTAAATACGAAAGCTATTGCAAATTACTAAAAAAGTGCATCTCTAAATCACAGGCCATAGGTAACATGAAATATATTAACAAAGCTAAAAATAAAAATAAGGCAGCCTGGGAAGTGATACACTCAAACGTTGACAATAAAGCTAAGATTTTGAACGAAATTGAATGTATCAAAGTGAATGAATTGACGTATCGTAATCCTGAAAAAATAGCAGATGAATTTAATAAATATTTTATTTCTATAAGTCGGTTAAATTACCCTAATAATAATAATAATTTTAATTTATTAAATAATAATTTTATACCATTTAATGAAACAACATTATTTCTATCTCCAATCACTAAAGCTGAGGTCATTAAAGTAATTAAAGGTTTGAGGAACACAAATTCGACAGGTTATGACCATGTAGCAACGAAAATAATAAAGAAAATAAGTAATGAAATTGGTGAACCGTTAAGCCATATAATAAATTTGTCATTTCTTGAAGGCAAATTTCCAGATATTTTGAAATACTCAATAGTTAAACCTTTATTTAAGAAGAACGCTAAGGATGACATGAATAATTACCGTCCTGTAACATTAATATCCAACATATCAAAAATTTTTGAAAAAATAATGTACAATAAAATTTATAGTTTTGTAACGTCTAAAAATATTTTTAACTCGTCTCAATTTGGATATAGGAAAGATAGTAGCACTAGTTTGGAAAGTTTTTGCCTAAACAAAGACATAACCGAAAATATTAACATGGGTAATTCAGTGGTTGCTTTATTTCTAGACATGTCAAAAGCTTTTGATCTAGTATGTCACAAAAGGTTATTGAATAAAGTTGAAAAATATGGAATCAGGGGTAAAGGACTTGACTGGATTAACAGTTATCTAAAAGATAGGAAACAAGGAGTTAGAAATAATTAAAACAGAAGGTCATCGTGTAAACAGCATTGTTTCGACACATAGGAAAAATAATCCTTATGGCGTACCACAGGGTAGTGTATTAGGGCCTTTGCTATTCTTGCTCTATATAAATGATTTCCCGGCATTTATACAACAAAAATGCACTATGTACGTAGATGACATTACGATTGTTTACGTGAACAAGAATAAAGCACTTTTATCTGATGAAATAAATAAAAGTTTAAGAACAGTTTCTAGCTGGCTACAATTAAACAATCTAAAAATAAATGCTGATAAGACAAACATGATACACTTCAAACCATTTAATAGTGCAAGCATAAATATAAATATAAATTATCAAGGTACTAGTATTGCGCTTACTAACGAAACAACATATTTAGGTTTTATATTGGACCAACACTTCTCTTGGAAACAACATACTGAGAGATTGTGCACAAAAATTGATAGATTTATATACGTACTGCGTACTTTGTCTCAAAATGTTAGTGAAAAGGCAGCTCTGATAGCCTACCATGGCTATGTATCATCCAACTTAAGATACGGTATTGTGTTATGGGGTAACTCTTACCATAGCCAGAATGTTTTTATAAAACAAAAAGCCTGCTTGCGAGCACTATGTGGTGCCCGACAATTTGAGAGCTGTAAGCCAACATTAAAAAAATATAAAATATTGTCACTTCCATGTCTATATATCTTTGAGATACTAAAGTTTGTAAAAATACACTCAGAATTTTTCATTAAAAAAAAAGAAGAAGTAAGCCAAAGACCACATAGAGGAGACAAGCTACAAATTCCAATCAAAAGATTAAATATTTTTGCTAAAAGTGCATACTGTATGGCTATAACTATATATAATAAATTACCCGTAAATCTAAGACAACAGAACTTTAACTCATTTAAAAATCGAATATTTAATTTTTTAATTGACAAATGCTATTATAGCATAGATGAATTCATTAATGACAAGAAAATCTCTGAGTTTTTGACTAAATGTTAACAAAATTTAAATATTTATAGATTAGTAATTAGGTATGTATTATGTACTGATAATAGACATTGAATAAAATAAAATCTCTTTGAGTTTTTGACTAAATGTTAACAAAATTTAAATATTTATAGATTAGTAATTAGATATATATTATGTACTGATAATAGATATTGACAGTTAATTTTATATACACAATTTAAAGTGACTTTTTATTTCAATTTTATTTTGTTAATGGTATTATGAATATTATTATTTCTATTTATTCAATCTAATTAAATTTTATTCCAGATAGGTTAGTAAAAATAAAGGTCAATTAAGTGTAATGTAGCATAAAGTCCTAAGAATTTAAATGTTAATGAGGTGCATAATATTATGATGCCTTGATGAAATCTGTAGATTAAATGTATATATATATATATATATATATATATATATATATATATATATAACGTAACGACCCCAATATTGGACAACTTAAGAAAAATTTTGATGTTTTTTGTAAATTTCTCGTAGGTTTCTACATATTTTTAGATACTTTTTTGTTATACGATTAGTTTAGTGTTAGTTTATTGTAACTGATGTTAGAAAAAAGGAAATAATGCATAAATCCTTAAATAATTTATAAATTACAAAAATACTTTTTTTAACCAGTAATGGACAGAAAAAATCTAGTGAAAAATCTAGACTAAATCTAGACACCCAATGTCGAACAACATCCAGTTATAAACACCCATTTATGGACAGTACCCAATGTTGAACCTCCAGTTATGTACATGTAGAAAACTTGTAGTTATTAATAGAATCTGAAAATTATGGTCGAAAATAGAATAAAACTGTTTAACAAAGTATTTATTAATTATTTTGCATATGTACTTATAATATTTTTGGACTAAACATTATCACAATGCGTCTCGTTAACACTAATTATTTATTAACAAATCAACAAAATATGTCGTCTCGTGCAATAAAGAGTTATCCTTATTATAGACCAGTCTAAAAAATACTAATTGATCAGTCTCGTATTAATCACTAAATAATAAAAACATAACAAATTTTGTAGATAAGTACTTATTATCTACAGTCATAAACATTTTGAATTTCAACGAACATAAAAATACTGGAGCAGGTTCTATTTTATATGTATATCAAACAGTATAAATATGATACTTGCTAATCTCTTTAACGGTGTAAAAACCTCTCTTATTTGTTAGTACTGGGGCATCTATAACTTCAATAATGGCATTCTCATTGTACCAGATCTTATCTGGCGTCTCTGGCCATTTATATGTATTCCCAGTGGAAAATGTCATAGTGCTTATTTCGTAGGACAATTTATCAACAATTTCAACAACACCAGGAAAATATTCACCTTCATACTTAACTATGACATAACTTCCCTTGGCTATATTTCTTTTTGATGACGTCAACCTACTCAGTGGCACATGTTCTGATTCAGAATCGGTAGAGTTAATTGAGCGCCTAGAAACAGCTTTCTTTTTATTGCTAGATTTTGTCGGTATTTCCGTTACATTCGTTTCAGACAAATCTTCTTCTATTTCATAATTACTATCGTCACACTCACAATATTGCACTTCAGTATCCGTTTCATCTGTAGATGTGTCATCTGATTTCTTAGTATTCAACTTCTTGCTAATCAACCGTTTTCTTTTCTTTTCTTCAATAAGTTTCTCTTTCATTATTTTCCTTTCTTTCCTTTCCACGGACCTTTTATCTTTTTCTTCTAGTATACGCTTTCTTTCAGCTTCTTTTTTTCATGATACTCTCTCCATTGATCACCAGTCACTGCAAAAGGTATCTTTTCTCTAAGCTTTCGTTTTTTTCCTTTAAACATGTTGTCATCGTCCGGCCAGTGCAAATTCCTTTTGAAAGGAGATGGCACAATACATTTTCCAATTTTAATAGGAGGTTTACACTTTGCGGATGTGAAAATATTGTCATTCTGAGGTTGTTTTAACATATTCGTATCATGACTCTTATCTTTTTCAGGAGTTTTGTGTGGCATAATATGGTCAGGTATATTCTTATCTGCGAATACCAATGGGTTTTTACTATTTTGGTCTGAAAGTGTACTTTCACCATGGCTAGTTCCAGGCTCGTTTTGCAGTAGTTGTGGTAATGCAGATTGAGTCTTGTCTATTTGATCTTGGCAACTGGGTGTTTCGGCCAGATAGGAGATAAAAAAAAGGCGCTTTCGTCAGTATTAAATACTCTTTCAGGTTCTTCCAGAGCAGATTTTAATCCCTTTTTCTCTAAATAGTCGTCAACCTCTTTAAACCACTTTTTAATTTCAACTTCTGTAACGTTGTCCCGAGCGGTAGTTAGATTTGGGCAGTTCTTTCAGCCAGAATTGGGTGTCGTTTTAAAAAAAGTTTGTACCATTTTTTCCCCGGGCGATTATCGACGAAAGGTGTATTTTGACGTTTGTCCGTAATAATTTTTTGGACGCTGTCCAACAATTCTTCTTTTGTAATGGGAACATGTTTCTCACTCATCATAATTACCCATTGTTCTAATAAATATTCTTCTTCTTTAGAGAGATATGTAGTTGGACCCATAGAGCAGACCTTAGGACTTTTACCTGATACTTTATTGTGTAGAGTTATTCTAGGCACTCCAAATCTTTCAGCGGCTTTTGCTATTGTTTCCCCTTTGTTAACGGCATTGATTGCGTTACCCATTTGTTCGGGAGTATAATTTTTTTTAGGCGCCATTCTTGAAACAAAAAATATCATTGTCCATTATAGGAAACTAAGGCGAATCCAGTCATGGGCAATCGTTGTCCATTTCTGGAACCCTATCTTTCAAATGGTCGTGATAGGTATATCATTAAACAGAAAGAGAAGCAAATACAAATAAGCGTATGTCATTAAAAACTTGAAAAAAAATTTAATTTCGACAATTGTCCATAAATGGCATCTCCTTAAAATAAAATCCAGTTATGGACGCAACATAATTTTATTTAAACAACATAACCTATCATGCCACTAAATCGTGAAATATTTCGCACATTTAACCAATATAACAAAAAATAATATCAAATTTCACTGAGATTAATACAAAAATACTTAAAAACTAATTTGTGTACTCACTTCCTTACGGATTTCTTTAGTAAAAACGGATTTTTCAACAACGAGTCGGAGCGACAAAACACAATGTTACGCCATCTTTAAACTTAATGGCCGAATAAAATGAAGTGTTATATTTTGACAGCATTATAAATCAAACTTTTACTTTAAGTGTTGCCAGATTGCATAGCGAAATTTTTTATCTTATTTTTCAAATTTAATGTTTTTTTGTCCATTACTGGATGTTTGTCCAAGACTGGTGCCATTACGTTATACATATATATATATATATATTTTTTTTTTTTTTTTTTTTGTACCTCAATGTAGTGTAATTGTGAAATTAAGTTTGACATATTAAATAATGGTTAGGAGACTGACAAAATTGACTATGAGGGATTTAAGTATCTATGCGAGGGAATGGTTTAAAATTGTATGTTATCAGTAGAATAGTGGATTACTTATTTCAGTTTGTATTTCTTTTAAATTATTATTAAAAAGACATTTGCACGCTTCTTAAAGCAGAATGTTGTGACACTATATTTAAATATACGAACTTTTGTAACCTACATACTATGCAAATAAACGATTATTATTATTATTATTATTATTACAAAACAAAGAAATCTCCCAGGTCGTCCCCACCAGGCAGAGTACCTAGAAGGCTCAAAGAGTTTCCTCGCTGGATTGCGATACTTATTCTCTGGACCAGGTAGGTGCCAGCTCTGGAGTCTCGGGTGGCCTCCAGTGGGTTATATTACGGGGTGGGTTCCAGCACAGCTGGCACTCCGGCGGTGACAAGAGCCCGACGGATGAGATCGTTCAGGCAGTGATGTCGGGAGATGCGGCCGGCGCTTCGTTGACAGGACAGCCCGTGGTGTCCGAGGCTGTCCACATTTGCACCACAAACACAGCGATGGGGGACGACGTGGGGGGTGCCAAGACGCAGGGAAGTGGCTAACCGGAAAGCTGTTCGATCCAGCAATGTGCCCGTATTGGGTGACGGTAATGCTTGTAGCCAAAGGCCCGACTCCCACTTCTCCGCAGCTAAGAGGCGAGCCTGCTCCACAGGACTGGAGGACGTATTAAGAAGATTATTCCGTACCAGTCTGCAGAGTGGCTCGTCCCAGAGCCTTTGGGAAAAAGTATTGTCAGGCAATTCGCTACAAGCACTAGTTACGCTCCAGGCGTCCTTGGCCTCGTCCAGAAAGGTAACTGTATTGGAGTAGGATGGGTGATGTAGTATTTTGGAGATAAGACTATGGTTTGCGTGGACTGAGGACATGAGGCCGGAAGCGATATGTCAGAGGGCTTTCGAACACCCAGGCCACCGAACCTAACTGGAAGCGTTGCCTGAGTCCATGCGCGGTCATCGAAATTTGTATTCAAAATAGTGGAGAGCGTTTGTCTTATGGTATCATCCAACTGTTTGAGAAGTTGAGGGAACTTCCACAGTTGACAACACCGTAAGACATATGTCAATTTAGGTACGAAAATGCAATAACGGATTAGGGTAAAGGCCATGTGACAGTTAATTTGGAGGAGGCGGTCTAAAGTTTCATTAAAATTTTGTAATTTGTTATCTAAGAAGTCCGGGAGAGATTCGTCTAAAATAGGTGAGCCCAAAAGGAAGAGCGAATCCTTGTCAATGACAGACAGTTGTGGAGCTATTTCTTTAAAGCTGGATATAATCGCGTTTCTATCCCCACAACTGTCTGGCACAAAAAGTTCGCACTTACCTAGGTTCAGCTGCAGACCTATTTTTTGGAACTCGCGGATCAGAGTGCGGAAGTCTGATAGTACAGTGGGTGCATCGCTTCCAAGGGTCCCATCATCCAAATACCAAACATTAAATTTTGAATTTAGAAGCTCGATGACCGGGTGTATAGCAAGGCTGAAGATTGCTGGACCTAGAGGGTCGCCCTGTTGGCAGCCCACTTCGGATGAGATGAGGTGGTCTTTGTAAATGAGTTTGGTGGGGTCGTTGTAACACTGGAGCATAAATGGTAAAATGGCAGGTGCTTTAGATTTAATTTGGGCCAACAAGGCGCCTCGGTCAACTGAGTTGAAAGCGTTTTTGATATCGACCTTCAGAAACACATCATCGCCTTGATTGTGGATAGCTGTCCTGAAAGAGTGAACGGCGGCCTCACAACCTCCTTTGCAGGCAAAACCGAGCTGTTTTGGCTGGAAGTATGACGCGAGGGAAGTTACCGATTTGCAAGCTAGTTTGGCTGTAAGGCGCCGGTATGTGGAGCCGACAGTAATCGGACGAATGCCACCATCTCTCTTCCTCAAGGCGCAGAGGTTAGCTCCATACAGAATGTCTACTATATCTGATGCGACCCCTCCACGTAGCATCAGGTTGCACAGATTCGTAAGTTCATGCAGGAGCTTCTCGCCGGCCTCCCCGCAGCAACCGCTGGTGAGGTCCTTCAGATGCTGAGGGGTGAGACCGTCGAGGCCGCCAGCTGAACCCGGAAGAAAGGACATGATGGCTCCGCGTACTTTGTCTGTCGACGTTTGTAGTGGTGGTAATGCGTCATTGGAAACTGCGAAAGGATTTGATTGTGATGGATGTTTGTTTTGCAGGGCGATGAGGGTTTCTGGGCAGTCGGGGGCGACCGTGTGATTGGAAAACAGGAGCCGCGCTGCACCCTTAATGTCTCCCTCACTTATTTCATTTTCCACAGTTTTCACGATGTTATGTTTGGCCGTGGAATGTGAAGAAAAATTTGGGTTGAGGTTAATGTCCGAAACACAATTCTTTTTGATTCTTGAAGTGAGGGAGGCATTGTTGAGCGGATCTCTAGTGATATGCAGAAAACGGTAGGGAAAGGTGAGTAGATTTTCCCAGGCTTGCCTCGAGTTCTCCAGCACTGTGTGGCGTATCGTCTCGGCAAGCTTCTGGGCTACAGTCACTCTGGCACCCCTAGGGATCCGTCTTAGAACTGGTATAAAACGTTTAAATTTGGATATTTCTTGCCAGAAATTTGTTTGATAAATTGGGTTCGGAAGTGAATTGGTTATTGGGGGAATGAGTGTTAGAAGCTGTTTGTGGCATTTGCCTACGTGGATGTTCAAACCCCGCTGGCTTTTAAAATATCGGTAACAGTGGGAGCATTGCAACAGATTTCCAAAGGACACGGTCGAAATATTAGTGGAGGTCCCTGCATCCTTACTGCTTGTCATAAGTTGATAAAGATAAACTATAAACGATAACTTATATAATAGAATAAACTATAGACAAAAATTAAAAAATTGCTTAACTAATATAAAAAAACCTTGAACCTCTTGGGGTGCAAACTGCTAAAATATAATATCCTCCTTTTAATGGTGCTTGTTTGGTCATTCACCTTGATAGCTCCGATCGCAAGTTAAAAATTAGTTCGCAAGTTTTACATCGCAAACAACATAATAAAAACCTACAAAAGATTTGCATCATTCTTTTTTCTTTTGATATTTATTGGCTTGCTAGGAAAGAAAAGTACTAAGTACCTGTTAATGAAAGCCAATCTAGGTCTTTCTATATGTCGCCTCTCTACGCTTGCGTTGCCGAATTCACTCTTAATTCTATTAAGATGCTGATCCACTTCCACAGGCTTCAGATGCCATGGGGGGATTTCGAAACATATTTCCTCCTCATATAGTCTATCCTAAGAAATAGCAAATTAACAAACGTATAAATTAACGTATCAAACGTTTATACAATAAATAAGTCGTACAATATTTAACAAGAATATTTATCAAAGAATAAATCGGAATTTAGGGAAAAGTAAAAACTTACCACACCCCTAGTAGAAACATATTTGGCATACAGCAAACAATTAATATAAGACACTATTATACACGAAAAAAAAAAATATTTCAAACAAAAACTACGATAAGCAGTCATTCTAAATACATACATGATACAGTTGAGAATTAATTAAATGTTTTATGAATAGCGTCGATTTTAATTGCAGTTTTATGGGAAACACTATAATTTTTATATGTTGGAACATTACTCCGCCGTTTGTGGACCGATTTTCAAAATTATTTTGTTGTTGTAAAGGGTATAATTCGAAATTGGTCTCATTGTTACCAAAGTTTAGACTTGATGGCATCCGTGCGGTATCAAAAGATAGGTGTTCCCTATAAATTTCAAGGAGATCTATAGGTGTCCCTGATAGAAGTAAGATTTTGTGACAAAATATACCCTGGATCCAAACTGGACACTGGCACTGGACAGAACTGAGTCTTTGTAGATACACTTTTGAAAATTTCGGCATTGGCTATGTCACTTACAGTAATCATCATCATCATCATCACCACCCTCTTAGCACTACACATCATCATAATATGATGATATTTTGTATAGATATAGTAAGCTTAAATTAATTGTTTTTTCAGTTCAAGGATTTCTCCAATTGTTTGGCCTGGTACCAACTTATGAAGATTGGTAGGTACTCAATCTTCATAATATAAATTTTTCTATTTCTCTAGGTAGAGAAATAGTAAAATTTTAGCCGCATTGAAAAGGGGAACTATTTAGAGACTAAGAATTACTTTACATTTTTAAGAATAATATTATTGTTTTTACTTTGGAAATTGGAAGTCGGTTTACATTTTTTTTTTGCCTTAAAATAATAATACATTGCTTCTGTTATTATAGTACATAATATCGAACTTTAAATATTGATTTTGAGTTAGTTATTTTATACTATAGGATATTTTAAAACAAACTAGATGTTGCCCACGACTTCGTGCGCGCAAAAGGAAATCTCGAGGGAAGCGTACATTTTGCCGCAATAAAAAGTAGTCTGTCCTTCCCCGTGGCCTATTCTATATCTGTGCCAAATTTCATTACAATTGGTCCAGCAGCTTCGGAGCCTATTCAATGCAAAACATACAAACAAATAAACCTTAGCTCTTTATTATAATATTAGTGTAGATTAAATTCCAAATCATAGTAATATGCACTATGCATGTAATCTACTTGTCTGTCTAGGAAAGTTCAACAGACACCGGCATTGTTTTATTACAACGACGTCATTCTACGAAAAATAGATTCTATCTCTATAAACATATAGATGACTACCTATATCTAGCTACAAAACATAATGTAAAAATCATCGAATATACGAAAAGCATATTAATAAGATTACCTGCAACATTCATAATATATTGTCTTAGAGAATTTAACCTTTTAGAAGTTTTCCCTTAAGTGTAATTAAACATTAAAATTTTCGTCGTGCAAAAAAGTACTTAAAGATGCAAAGTGCTTAAGAAAATATCAGTACAGCGGCAAATGGAGACACGTACACCGATGTTCTTAACGAGAAAAAAATAATTTACCGAGTAATTAATTCAGGTAACGTCCCGGGAAAGGCTAAGACAGCGGGAACTTAATGTTGCTAAAATACATTATGAGTCGAGCGAGAATACCGCAATGTCATTTAAAATGTTTTTAATGAAAGCATTTTTACCGTGGTATCTTTTGTACTAAACTGAACTGAAATATTCAAAAAGAAAGTGCTTAGAGCACTTAGTAAGAGTAACGTGGTGCAATTAAAAATTGTTTTAATAGCTGGCTACTCCTAGTTTCTATTATTATGAGTGTATCAAACTAGCTAGGTACCTTCAACAAAGACTATCTTACAGTAATCTTACACCATTTACGGCATTTAAAACAGCGTTTAGCTTACTATAAGTATACACCTACTGCCTATCGTTTAACCGGCATGAGGCTACCAATTAGATCAGTTAGAACTTGACATAAATACACACACCGGCATATTTAGCGGAACATAAAATAAAGGTTTGATATCAGTATCATATAAGGTTGCTGGCTAGTTTATACGTCATTTAATTTAAAAAGAAATATTTTCAAATTAACAAAACAACTGAACATCACATTTTATGCTATTGTTTTAATTTTATTCAAATACACCTTATCTGGAGAGAACTTCGAGTATTTCTTCCTTCTGAGTTTGATTTAAAATTTCATTGAAATACTGTTTTTTGTTAGTTTTTTATATCGCGTATCTTTTTGGAGTTGAGGACTGAATTATGCCTGACTTAGCCCCGACGGAGATTGCCAGGGCACTCGAAATGCGAAGAAATGGTCAAACCTATAGAGTGATATCCAGAGATCTTCGTCGACCAGTTTTAACGATCCATCGCAGTATCCAACGGTTCAGGGAGACCGGTACTTATGTGAGAAGAGCAGGACAAGGCAGAAAAAGACGCACTTCGAGTAGGGATGATCGTTTCATTCGGCTTCGTGTACGTAGGAACCCCCGTTTGACGGCCGTCCAAGCCTGACATGAGTTAGAAGCAGTGCGAGGTGTAACCGTAAGTGAGCGTACGGTACGAAGAAGGTTCGAAAAGCTGGTTGGGTTCATTTGTGCCCGCCAAGGCTCCAAGGCTCGAGGTAAATCATCGTAGAAACAGGTTAACTTTTGCTCAGGAACATCGACTTTGGAACGCGGACCAATGGAGTAAGGTATTGTTTAGTGATGAGTGCAGAATTCTCTTAAATCAAATTGACGGCAGGAAAATAATATACAGACTCAAAGGAGAACGATACATTCAGACAAATTTTGAAACTACAGTTGCATACGGTGGTGGATCAATAATGGTTTTGGGCGGGCATTTGTTTGGGAGCTCGCACAGACTTGGTAGTGATTGACAGAGGGAGTCTGACTGCAGACCGCTATATCAGAGAAGTTTTAGAAGAAAATGTCGTACCGTTTGCCCCATATATCGGTGACGATTTTGTTTTTATGCAGGATAATGCTCGGCCGCATACCGCTCGGTTAACTCAAGCTTATCTTAATGATATGAATATCACTGTTATGGAGTGGCCGGCGAGATCACCGGATATGGACCCAATAGAGCACGTTTGGGACTTGCTGAAAAGAAAAGTTAAGTCCAGAATTTCAGCTCCTGCCAACGTGGGTGAACTGCGAATCGCCGTAGTTGAGGAATGGCGGAGACTACCCCAAGAGACCATCGATAACATCATTCTCAGTATGCCTAGACGGGTAGAAACTTTAATAAGAGCACGTGGAGGAAATACGCGATGTTAATCACCATTTTTATAATTTAATTAATTGTTATTTTAATATTAATATTCACTTTTCCCGGTTACATGAAAAGTTCAAAAATGTACCATTTTTCACAAATAGCCTTTACTCGCAAAATCTGTTCTTAATGTGATCTCATTTTAAGTAAAACAAATGAAACTTTAAATAACAAAAGAACTCTGGTAAGTAGATTTTAAAATAAAACCATATTTTTTTAATTATGGACCTTTGTTTTGTGTTCCGCTAAATATGCCGGTGTGTTTAGTATGTAACTGTCATGCTAATCCACGCCCCTACATGCATGGTCAGTTCTAAATGATGCAATCGATAGCGTCATGCCGATTGGACGATAGGCAGTATGGTGTATAATTATAGTAAGCCAAACGCTGTTTAAAATGCAAAATATTTTGCCTCCTGCAATATCACATTCCTTAAAAATGTAGCGCCTCGTCACGTCTCGGTGTGAGCTGACACTTTAGCGGCAATTCTTTAAATATATAAAAATGGATTGCAGTTTCTATGAATCGCTAAAACTCGAGAACGGTTGGACGAATTTGGCTAATTACGATCTTGAAATAATTGAGGAAGTTCAGGTAAAGTTAAACGGCAAGTAATGTTGGGAAAATAACGAAGAAAATACTAAAAACGACTATACTATACTTATATAATATACTTTTGCCTATACTAACTATTTACTGTGTTAATTTTTGTTACTTGACTGTCAAACATTTATCGGTGCGTTCAATTTACTTTTTTGATTTATTTCAATAAAAAAATCGGCCGGCCTCAGTAGGTTGGTAGGGGTAGATTTAGGACATAGGTGTAGATGTTGGTGTAGGTTGTAGGTGTAGTTATTTATTTATTCCATTTCATAGTTAAGACAGAACAACGTGTGTCGGGACAACTAGTGATGTAATTGAGTGAAATAATTTTCTTTTCTAGTTCCGCAACATTGAATCCGCAACTAAATTCCCTCTCTGAAGAGATGCAGAATTGCATACTTAATGTGTTACTTAACTTAGATGGAGCGAGTTACTTAAGACATGAGATAGTGTAAGCTGCATGCAAAGTTTATCACAGAAGATGAGACTGAAAAGGACCAAGTTTTTGAATCGTTAAAAAGTACTAAAATATAATAAGTAGTAGTAGTAAAGTACTAAAAATATTTTAATTTTTAAAGTACCTATGCATTATCGCAAAATAATATTTACTTCTTACTTAAGGCATCTAATCTTTTTTTTTCTCTGGAAAACCTATTTACAAAACAGTCATTTAACAGTAGATATCTAAGATCTTCCAAGAGGCAAATGAAATAGTCTCAAAGCGGAACTGTTTTTCCCAGTATATTTCATTTTGTCATCCGACTCGGCGAGTTCTTTATTGTAGAAACACGGTATTTACTGCAGCTGATGTTTGAACAGCTCAAAGCTGCTCTGCTTAGTAAATAAATCTTTAAAACAATGTCATACCCAGTTCACCAATTAGTATTTTTTAAAGTTTTTATACTGGACTAGCTTTTATCGCGGCTCCGCTCGGGTAAATAAAGAATGCCTCGGGAACGCTGTAATTTTTCGGTATTAAAATTACCTATGTTTCATACATATCAAATTGTATTAAAATCTGCTTACTAGTTTTTGCGTGAAAGAGTAATAAACATCCATGCTTCCATCCAACCATACATCCATCCTCACATACTTTCACATGTATAATACACTGGCGGACACATAAACTGCATCATAGTGCAAGAACAAATTCAATCAAATTTTATTACGAAATATGCAAACTTTTTACATTTGTTGGTATTGGAAAATAAAGGCTGGTTTACAAACACAAAAACAAAATCAAATTTAAATATAGTGCTGTCACAAAAGAAAGAAAATATTCTTTAGAAGAAATCTTGTCAATTTACTAAAAATTAACTCCAAATTAAATGTAAACCAGTCTACGGTTTCCCGAGTTTACAGAAGGTTTATGGAGACAAATTCATTCAAAACAAGACGTGGAACCGGCAGAACTCGGGTGACAACGTCTCGTGACGACAGGTTTATTGTGATAACTTCCTTGCGAAATCGATTTTTAACGTCTATAAGCATTAAAAATGAGCTCCACCAGGTACGTGACGTAGCAGTTAGTGCACGAACCATAAGAAGAAGGCTAAAAGAGCGTGATATCACATCTTTCAGACCCGCAAATGGACCAAAGTTGTCTGCAGCTCACAGGCAAGCTCGACTAAGATTTTCTCGTGAACACTTAAATTGGACTGAAGAGCAATGGGCTTCCGTATTATTCACTGATGAGTGTAGGACTTGTTTGTACGGTGCTGATGGTCGCAGACTAGTCTACCGTAGACGAGGAGAGGGATATGCTCAAAATTGCATTGAGGAGAGGGTTCCATTTGGAGGCGGGTCTTGTATGGTTTGGGGCGGCATATTGATGGATGTTCGAACTGAACTTGTGTTTATTGACGCAGACACACATGGCCATGGTAACCGTGGCTTAACATCACATAGCTATATAACGGAGATATTGGAGGACATGTGGTACCTTTTAGCAGATTTATAGGCGAAAATTCATTCTGATGCAGGATAATGCTCGTCCCCACGCAGCGAGACAAGTTGAACAATACTTTACTCAGGTTGAGATTCGTTCCATGGATTGGCCAGCACGTAGCCCGGACCTCAAGCCGATAGAACACGCGTGGGACAACCTAAAAAGTCCCAACAACGGTTGCGGAGCTCAGAGTTGCATTGTCACAAGAATGGGACAATGCTCCGCAAGATCTTTTAAAAAACTGATCAGGTCGATGCGAAACCGACTTGAATCAGTTATTAGGGCATGATGAGGTAATACACCTTATTAAAAACAAAAAAAACTTTTTCTTTTCTTAGTAGGTATTCTAAAATTTTCATAATATAGCCGTTTTTGTTTTATTCACTGTTTCATTCCAAAAAGCTGCAAAAGGAGTAATTTGATTCTTTTAGTGAGAATAGTTGACCTATACACACATAAATTGATTTTTTTATGAGATTAAGAACCAGTCTTAGCATTATGATTGAAATAATTGATTTCTTATGTTTACGCCAATATTGTTTATTGTTTTAAACACTTACGGATTGTGTCGCGGTGCACTTTTTTCCCGACTTTTCGGCTACTTTCCAGCAGCCGTGGTCACGGGAGGACTGAGGTGTCGATTGTCCTATTTGTTGAAGTTGTTCAAACTACCCTAAGATTCTTCAATTATTATTTGTGTTCCGATCCACGCAAAACATACTAACAGTATCTTGAAGCCGCGGTGATTTTAAATTACATTTTATTTTGTTAATTATTGGATCCCAACTAAATGGCAGCACCCAGCCATCTTATTTTAATATTAATTTTCACTTTTCCCGGTTACATGAAAAGTTCAAAAATGTACCATTTTTCACAAATAGCCTTTACTCGCAAAATCTGTTCTTAATGTGATCTCATTTTAAGTAAAACAAATGAAACTTTAAATAACAAAAGAAGTGTAGTAAGTAGATTTTAAAATAAAACCATATTTTTTTTAATTATGGACCTTTTTTTGTGTTCCGTTAAATATGCCGGTGTGTTTATATTTCATTGAAAGTTATCTTGCACTATGATGCAGTTTATGTGTCCGCCAGTGTAGTAGTAGGATAGTGGTGTGCTTTACATAAAACTTATTGTACTCTGTTCAGATCCAATCATACTAATATTATAAATGTGAAAGTTTGTGAGGATGGATGGATGGATGTTGTCTCTTTCACGCAAAAACTACTGAACGGATTTCGATGAAATTCGGTATGATAGTAGCTTAGGTTTTGGATTAAAAATATAGGCTACTTTTATCCCGAAAAAAGTACAGTATTCCCGTGGGATACTGTATTTACGCGGGCGAAGCCGCGGGAATAAGCTAGTATTATGTATTTTCAAAACCGTCCATGTACGGATTAACTGATGATTTACGTTGTTTTCAAAACCATAACACGTTACAGCACATAAAGTGTCAATAAGCTCGTCAGCAACGCTCACACCTGTCATGTCCGCATTCAGCGCGAACTGCAGCCGTCACGTGCCGCTGACGTGAATCCATGATTCGCTCGAACGTGAATGGCGCGACCTCCTAAGGCTGAAAATTTTAAATTGTATACCCTTGACATTCCATTTCCTAATGCATTCGAGTTTCAAAATGGAATATGCAGACATTTTCGAACGTAACAGTGTGGAACAGTTGCCTGTTACATCAACAATAGAATGACATTTTTTAATAAATTCAAAACATCGTAAATGTCCTTAATTTTTATGAACACTTTAAAACCATCGGTCATTACGTTTTATTACTAAAGAAAAAGTTTAGATTTAAATGTATTAATTTTCCAGTACCTACGCCAGTTGTAACTTTATATGATCTTAAAAGTTTAAGGCGTAGGCCACTTTAAATAGGGCCTTTAGTGATAATAAACCTGTAATCTGTAGCGATCGGTCACCCGGGCGATGGCGGTACATGCAGCCGATTAGCTTAGTAGATCGCCCGGGCGATCAGATAGCCCAGCCCATATTAATGACGGGAAACGCACGGAGATGTTCCGCAAGTAGCGCGGTATACTGGGGCAAATAGGTACTGATTGTTTGGAAGTAAATAAAATACCTGGGAATATAAATATTTGTACCATAGATATATACATTATAGACGCGGCATTTTGAGGCAAAAACTATCCCAACCTTTGGGGGTTGTTTGGGGCCATTTTGACATTTGAGGTATGGTGAAATCAAGATGGCGTAATTTTTTCTTGTAATAAGATTTCTTTTGTCAAATATCATAACCCATAATCATAACCTATCTTTAGTTTTGAAATCTTTGATCTGTACTGAAAACCAATCCTTTAGGAGGTAAAAGTATTTTCGTAACTATTCATTAGCCCCCTTACTAATGAAATTATTTACACAACTGATAACTTAAAGAACGTTGCTGTCTTTGTCTGTCAAGTGACTTTTCTAATGCATCAGACAAAGACAGCAACGTTGTTTAAGTTATCCATTGTGTAAATATTTTTATTAGTAAGGAGGTTAGTATATAAGCGAGTAGAATAGAGTAAAAACACAAAAACATATTTATTTATTTTTTCATATAGTTTATTAAATAACACTTATATAGAATTGTCAAAAAAAATATTATTACAGTGTACTAACTTAATCTATATGACAAAAGTCAAGATACACAAGTAGTTACATAGAAGCAGCCATGCAGATGAACATCTTATTCCCAAGTTGTGCAATTGTTAATGATATCATTGACCTTATAATAAGCTTTTAAATATATTAATGGAATGATTTTGATCATTTTCTGGGATTCTATTGTATAGGCTGCATAAATTGACCTCTAAAAGATTAACTTACTTATTTCGCTTTGCTTTTAAGTATTCAGATTATAAATCTTACAATTTAAATTTTCCTTTCAATTCTTTTTGTATCTGTTCAACGTGCGTATAATACAAACCCTATACTTTAATTCCAACATCCATCAACATAAAGTTATATTGATAAAAAATGCTTACGATATCTCAAAGCAAATAAAGAGCAAGATTTTTTTCTAAATAAAAACGTTACAAATGTAAAATCTCCGAGTTGCGAAACGGACATAAAATTAAATATCCGGAAAGAGTCAGCTCGCTATCTGTAATAGAAATCTTGTAGATTTATCGGCTTGTGGTACAAGGGCTGCGGTTACCGAATGAAATATAAGCGCTTGTGAACGCTTGTTTTATTTTTAAAGAAATATGCTTGAAGCGTTGCGGGACGTTTACTACTATATTAATCATTTGATATCAGTGTTTCGCAAACAAACAGCTACAACAGATTTTCACTAAGAGCCAATTCACACGCGTCGATACTCGATTGCATTTTTAAGATAGCTTTATATTATTTATTATAATAAAATTGAGCTTTATTCACTACATTAAAAAAATAACGCTTCATAGCAAGAGCGGCGTCTTCGACATTCACTTTGATTGACTTGTTATTTCAAAATTTTAACACACGTGCGGTTTTCGTCCGGAGCAGACCACAGTTATGGTTGCCAACTTAGGAGTTTCTCCCTAAAATTAGGGGAAAAATCCTCTTCACAACAAATTCAATAATACATAAATCGCATAATTTTAGTATTGGTATTGTCATAGGCATTATTAAAAAAAGGCAATGGCGGTTGCAAAGGTTTTGCACTATTCTGCCAGTGTCGAGAATTTATAGATGTTTTTTTTTTTCGATTTTATTTATTTACATTATCATTATACAAATTATAAAAAAAAACAAATGTCGAGGATCGAGATTTCTCTATTCTTAGATTTATTACGCTGGGACTATATCACCCGGAATCCGCCTAGCCCTGGAAAATTCAGTGCACTTTACATTCAGAAAATATAACTCTGCGCTAATACAATAGAGTTGAAAATGGAAGTTACGAGTGTAGAGCTGTCACATATGACATTGCCATTTGTCTCAACACTCATGTGTTCGATTTTCAACTCTATTGTAATAGCGCAGAGTTCTATTTCCAATGCTCAGAATTTTGTTTGGCCTTCCGGATTCCGGATCATAATGTAGTCCCAGCCTTATACGAAAATTCTGTTTCACTTGACACAGTGAAAATTGACACTGGCAATGGTTTAATACCTTCCGCCTTAAATATTAAAAAAAATAAGTTGAAAGTTGATACTCGTTCGTCTGTACAAAGACGTCAAGTTTCGTTCCGCCAGTACATATCGTTTTTAGGGTTATTTTTGGAAGTTTGTATTTTCTTGCTTTTAATTAAATTAAGCCAGTTGCAAGCGATTTGAAATGTCAACCTGTAGAAAATAAACTTTTGAAAGTATATTTTAATGTATAAAAGACAGAATAAGTAGGTACTACAGATTTTATTATTTTTATTATTTGTGTATCAGTTTATGTATTTAAGTTAGTGGAGAAATATTTTTGAGAGTTGGAACACTGCACAAAAATCGGAATGCATTGTAAATAGAACTCTGCGCTAATACAATAGAGCTGAAAATCAAACACAGGAGTGTCGTACTGTCATAATGGTCTGCTCCAGACCAAATCGGTACGTGTGTAATTCAATTAATCTTTCAACAGATATTTTATTAACTTTAACATACTGCATTTCCTGATTTTTCAAACGCTTCCTGAAGCCCAATTCTAGTATTTAACTACAACCGAATACTGAAACGCAAATCAAAATTAAGAGCCCTCCTATTCACAGGCTGTCACTG
Organism: Phengaris alcon alcon; assembly: GCA_037179445.1. Taxonomy (NCBI): domain Eukaryota; kingdom Metazoa; phylum Arthropoda; class Insecta; order Lepidoptera; family Lycaenidae; genus Phengaris; species Phengaris alcon. The sequence continues at coordinate 764,769 of JAYRCH010000369.1, read as the reverse complement.
TCATGACAAGGACAGCATGTGAATTGAGCGTCACTTAATTTAACTATCGTACTAACATTTTTTTTTTCTTTTTTTTGTTCCCCCAGCCGTTAGCCGGGACAATTTTTTGGTAGGTTACGTTATTACATGGTCTTTTTGTTTTCTTAGATCTATTTAGTATTTTTAACATTTCTTTTTTCTACATCCGTCGTTCTACGTTCGTCCGGCATAGAACCTGCACGATCACGCGTATGACTCACAGGGGGTCTATTCAGTTGATAATATTACATATTATCTTACTTGTTTTAACTTTTATTTGTATACATTATTATATGTTTTGCTATTACATTCATTTTCCTATTTATATCATATTTTACATTCTTCTTTCATACTTATTTACATGATTTCTATATTATACTTACATTTATTTTAATTCCGCAATTCTACGTTCTAATCTACACATCTACTGTTACAGTTTTTATTCTACTATCTTATTTTCTTCTACTTATTTTATATCTACTTGTCGCTCCTCACATTTTGCTTCACCACATTAACTTTATCTTCTAATTACAATTCAATTTTATTTTCTTTTTCTTTTTGTTTTTCCTACCTTAATTTAACATTATTGCTTTTACACCATCACTTTTTTAAGTCTATTTAGTATTTTTAACATTTCTTTTTACTACATCCTTACATGTTACATGTCTTATTTTTATGTTTTGCTATTACATTCATTTTCCTATTTGTATCATATTTTACATTCTTCTTCCACACTTATTTACATTATTTCTATATTATATTTAGATTTATTTCAATTCCACAATTCTACATTCTAATCTACACATCTACTATTACAATTTTTATTCCACTACCTTATTTTCTTCTACTTAATTTAACATTATTGCTTTTTCACCTTTACTTTCGATTTTATCGTACTAACATTCGGCAGTTAGACTTTTAATTTACTTTCAATGACTTATAAATGAATTGTCTTGATATCATAAACATATTTTTAGAGTTTGGACCAATAAAAATGCGTTAAACTTTGGTTTGATGTTAATGAGAATACCATTTTGCTGTTTGAACATATCAAGACTACATCGAAACTGTATTGTTGTACGATTTCATTAGCAGAATCGGACTGTTTGAAAGAAACGAGGTTAAATTGAAGCTAAATGTTCATAAAAAATCATACAAATAAATAAATAGTAGATGCAGTACGTCCATAGCACAGAGTAAAAATATATACAGTTTACGTACACAGAAACACCTTTCATAGAAAGATCCAAATTTTGTCAGGGTTGTCACAGAAGATGGGAGTAAATTAAATTAAGTCTAGCGTCAGTATACGGTTATTTAGAAAGTCTAATTGGTACACACCACAATCGTCCGGCATAGAACCTGCACGATCACGCGTATGACTCACAGGGGGTCTATTCATTCATTAGGTCATGGACACTCTTATTTTATTTTAGCAAAAAAGGACACAAGCAGTACATACATTTTTACATAAACTTAATATACTTACAACATAGGATTTAGATGCACGTTTTAGGTGACACAACAATTACAATTACGCTCATATAATAAAGAAAGAGATCTCCAAGAAAATGAAATATTTACTTACCTATTATTATCCTTAGGATAGGTAAAATATGAGATATTTTTATATATTCTATTATTTTTCATACACGCAGTACAATACATGACCACTGTTTTGTTTGATATTATTTGTATATAATATTCTTATATTATAAAGTTTAAACATTCATTGGACACGAATATAATATTAAAAATTTGTTATTTGTCGTCATGACAACCAACACATCACAATACTCAGTCTCACATGACATAAAAACTCAAACACGAAACATGAAAATTTCGAGGGGACACAACTTAACCGGATTTTTGACACTATTGCCGTGTACCAACACCGACTGTTAATATTGCTCCGTATTGCGTGTACGCGATAGGAAAATTGAGCACACGCCGTGTGTTTGTAGTAGTGCAATCCAATCGACAGTTCACTATGTAGCTGTCTATCTGGTGATATTTCTATAGCTGTGTCCATAGTACGTGCGAGTGAAGTAGTAAAGCTTCTACTAGACAGTCTCCTACAAAATTTTCTTATGGACTGAGATCCCAGGCCCACCAGACTACCCTTATATTGTTACTGATAAAATGTCTATCATATTGTAGTATTAGTGTATACAATGAACGTATGCATACCGGCATCTGCATGCTAGTTTGTGCCACGGGCTATATTGGTATTTGGTACACTACTTACCAATTACAGGCTCGTTACATATCTACATATTTTCAAGGAAACTGTTTACAAGGTATTTTGTTAGAACTCAGCTTTAAATACTTAGTACCTCGTGGGTAACCGAGCTTTGCTCTGAGTTCTGATAAATAAAAAAATAATCAGAAAAAATTTTTATCTAACCGGAATTTGAACCCACAATAATCTGAATTTTTGAATTAAGCAAAAAATAAACATACGCATACCAAACTACCCATCGGACTGTTGAATAGAGTCGAAATTATTGATATATTGCTGCGCGACGAAAAAAGAAACTTATAGCTTAAAGTGCGCAGTTTCCCAGGGATAAGACCTAGGTAGATCGATTTTTCTCCCCCAAAACTCCCTGCATACTAAATTTCATGGTAATACTTGCAGCCGTTTTCGAGAAACCGATTATATATATGGAAGATTGTCTCGTTTAAAGTATAAGATAATATGTAGTTAATGTATCATTTCGATTCAATAAATTCGTTTTCGAACATTTTTGCATCTAAGTAAATGACTAAAGTTTTAACATCAAAATACAGTATGAACTGACTAATACTTTAATTCTTAGTGAGATGGAAATATACAATATTGGTTTTAAATTAACTTTGCACTCTACTTCAATATTTAAACGCTAGTGTAGTGCAGTGCACACCTTCCATATTAGACATTTTTTTTATCATATTCCGAAAGTAAGTGACCGAATCTTTTGCCAAAAGCACGCAAATACTTTTTGGTGCTCTGGTGGAAAAATATGAAAATAGCAAGTTAAACAATTTATATTTAGTTTTAGCCGTACATTTACTTTTCAGCCTGAAGTTTTATTCACCGGACCGACGTTTCAATGGCCCGGTGCAGGCGCGGTAAACATTTGGTTGTTGGTCGCAGCACTAATGCACGTAAATGGGTGAATTCAGTTGAGTACCCCTGCACCGAGACAGATGCGGGCGCGTATTTTGGTTTACAAAATTTTAGATGAATTTATTTATGAAATTCCCGTTGAATGTTGCATTCGAAATAACTTTTTTGGTGTTAATGCAGGCCGTGTGTTATATTTTCACTGTACCGTGGCACGGTAAATCGCTATGTTTTTGATAACTTTTTATCGGTTAAGGTTTATATTATAATACTCTATATTTAAGATTGTTAACACTTCGTAGAATAGTTTTAAATATCCAGCAAAAAAAAACAAATCTATCATGTATAAAAATGGATTGTAGTTTCTTTGTCTCGTAAAAACTCGAGAATGGCCGACGTCAGTAGGTTATAGGTGTAGATAGTAGCCTTAGTAGGTGTAGGCTGTAGGTAGGTGTCAGTTATATTTGTTGGTTGTAGGTGAAGGTATAGATAGTAGGTGTAGTTTTTGGTGTTGAAATTGTACGTGTATATGGGTAGATTGGTAGGTAGGTAGTTAGGTGTAGATGTAGGTTGGAAGGTATAGATGTAGGTATAGGTTGTAATTGTAGGTGTCGTTTTTTATTTAATCTAGATCATAGTTAAGACAGAACAACATCTGTCAGGCCAACTAATTAGTAGTTGGTGATAAATAGAAGTTAGATATACCTACCTCTACACTCATTACAGTGTAGAACACGTAATGACTGTACCACTCTTACATTATGTAAGAGTGGTACAGTGGTTTAGAGCTTGTCTCCCGACTCCGGAGGTTATGGGTTCGATCGTTGGAACGAACAAAAATTATTTCAAGTCTGTTTAGGGTTATGCAGGTTGATCACCTGATTGTCTAACAAAACTTCAAAACAGATGATCCATGCGTCGGTTAGGCATGTAAAAAGACGGCCCTGCGCCTGATCTCTCACCAGTCGTGTCGGCGTCCGTACCACTGGGTTATACGAGAGCAAAGGACGAGAGAGTGCTCTTGTGTATTGGGCACACACTTAGGTGCTATAAAATAACCCCTGCGTAGCTAGTTTCAGAAAAACCTTCCACCGTCACGGAAATTTAATACAATTCTTTAAACTCTATATTTAACGATAGTTTAATTTTTATGAAAACTTATACTTAAGTACTACTTAAGTAGTTCAAGTCTACTTGCCCCATTATAAACTAATTTTATATTGCCTTCTACGAATTCTCTCTTCTCGCATATTGATTTTGTACGTTTAATTTTATTATCAACGTCTTACCGAAAATTAATTACAAAATAAATTTAACATCTCTTTGGTTTTCTTACTTGTCTGTCAAATTGAAAACGTTACACAGTTTCAGCCTTTACGTCAGTACATATAAAGATGATAATTAATATGAAATAAAAACAAATTTTAATAACTTGTATACGCGGAGCGGTTCATTTATTTAAAATACAGGAACACATCTGAGTCGCGCAGTGACGTTCGCTAACGAGTCTCAGCATCTGATTGGCTCAATATTAGTTTAGGCACGCTTTAGTCAGAGATCTCTAATGACATTCACCTATATTCGCGTGTATGATCACTCATCTCATTACCGTGCAATTAAAAGTTTGTGTCTTGTTAGGTGATTTCATGAAACATTCTAAATGAAAAAAAAAACATGAAGTGTACAGAGTACACGTTTCACATCCGATTTTTTTTTCAATTTTTGTTTTCAAAACAATAAAAGTTTCTCCCTTTATAGAATAATTTTAAAAAATATATTATATTTTTGTATGTCAGTTTACACCACGACGACACGCGGTGCGGCATTTTTAAGATAGCTATTCAAAATTTAACTTTATTCACTACACAGTAAAATACACGTTTCATATGACATCAGTCATATTCTGCACAAGCGCTGTACAGCACGGTCCAACCTGACATTCGAACTCTTACAATGAAACGTGTATCTTCTTCTGTAATTAATAAAGTTCAGTTTTTAATAGCTATCTTAAAAATGCAACGCCATGTGGGGCGTATCGTTTCGTTTCGGTGTGAATTGACCCTAAGGGTGAGTAATAGAAATCTTGTTACGAAACTGTCAATCAGCGAAACGTTTTGCTGCGTTTAACTACGAGTACACGTTACATTTAACTACATGATAACTTAATATGAGGTAACCCTGTTTTTTTTTAGTTTTGACAAGATAAAAGAAGTGATACAAAAGATTTATAACACCATCAGAATAAGGGCTTAAGCCTAAAGGTCAAAGTCACAGATCACGGATTCACCCTTAAGCCGGACATAAATGCCAATAACAATACTTTACTATGCTTTATTATATTATACTAAAAACTCCTTTGTCTAAAAGTATTCAGTTACAAAAATACCATCGTGTCGAATTAGAGATTTTTTCGTCACATTATAATGTAACGAACATTTATAATATTCTTTTACAGCTCCATAAGATATGGATGAAATGCTTGGTTAGTTAGGTGGGAATGTAACTTCCATCTACGATATTATATTTTCCATTGCGAAGTAGCTACTAGTTGCGAAGTAACTATTTGTGTATTAATATTTGGTTAATGCTTACGCTACATTATTCCGCTATTAAAGGTTTCCAGGAATTTATAAATATACAAAAGCGTCCATGTACATCGAATACCGCGGAGTAAAGTTAAAACGAAATTTGTTATCAACTTCGTTAACGTCCTAAGGTCTAAACTCTAACTACCAAACTTTTCTACAAATAATTGTCTTACCTGAATTTACGTTTTACCTTACCAAGATTTATGTTTAGAGAGACAATGGAATAAGATACGAAACAGAATAACAATAACGATGACATTTTTATAGTGGGTTAAAATAACGAAAGCATTTGATACGAAAAGAGGTAAAATTTTTTGCCGCGGCGAAAACATTTTGCAATGGTTATTATTAAATTATATTTTAGCAACAGTTTGAACAAAGAAACATTATTATAAGAGAAATCTTGTAGCCGTAAATTCGTACAAAAAAGAAAAAGTCAATAATATTTGCCCATCGTGACCTTCATATGATATCAGCTTGTGTTATGAATAAAGTTTAATTTTGAATAGCTATCTTAAGAATGCAGCGTCGCGTCGCGTATCATTACGTTTCAGTGTGAATGACCCCTTACATTAATTATAATAATTATACCAATTATTATTAAACTACGTAAGTAGTTTGGATTAATTATTTTAGACACAAATTAAAAGATTTGTTTTAACAATTAACCATTAAAAACATTTTTATTTCGTTTTTCTCCACAAAGCTGGAGATTTAGCATGCAACCTGAATAACTCTATGTAGTAGGCTCTGTATAGCACTCGTAAAAGTGATTATTTTGATAAGGAGACATAAACAAACATTCCTCATTCTCCTCTGAGCCTCTTGATCCCCGGACTGACCGCAACAAGGAACTGGATGCTATTTTAATTAAAATCTCTTTTGTTATATCTTAAATATTATTTTTACGTGGACAACGTAATTACGTCTACGAAAAGACGTGTGTGTATAGGATGTATTTTTTTATGATAGAGATAAAAATTATATTATTTTGTAATAATAATACAATATTATTTAATTAAACTCTTTGTTGCAATATTTTGCTTTAGTTGACCCATAGCACTTTATATGCCTAAAGGAACATTATTATACTTAACATATCGTTACCAAAAATAGTAAAATAAAATTTATGTTGTTCATGTAGGGTGTAAGGTGCTTTTGATCACATGACTGCCCGTTGGCGCTAATTTGGAAATTACTTCACCTTATTTTAAGCTGGCAACATTATCATGAAGTGTGTTTGGCAAATACCTCACTTTGCACCATGATGAAAACTACGAAACGGTATCAGAATAAAGTTCAATTTTGCTTTCATTAAACATGACATAAATAAAATAGCAAATATAAATTTTTCATTGAAAGGCGAAGGAATTAAAAAGAGCGCTCATAGAGTACGAGGCACCTGCTAGCCCTGTTCGGTGTTTCTAAGTGAGAAAATTAATTTCATATCCTGTTAATATTAGAAGGAATTTATAGCAGCATTATCGGCCAACGCGGTTTGATTTTCATAGAATTTTATTGAAGCTATGCTCACGAATGATTTTTGCGAGATTACACCAGTTTGAACTTTTTGATTTAATGATTAGCCCCCGTACTAACAAAAATGTGTATACAACTGATTAGCATTCCATGTTGTTGTCTCTGTCTGATAGGTTAGAATAGTCACTTGACAATTGTCAGACAAAGACAGCAACATTGAATAATAATAATAATAAGTGAAAGTAGGTATTCTAAATAAGCCTACGCTACACTGAATTTGTTGTTTTGAACGCAAAGTGAGAAATACTTTGATAGGTGTGCTAATCTATACTTAATATTATAAAGAGGAAAGTTTTGTTTGTTTGTATGGTTGCATTGAATAGGCTCCAAAACTATTGGACCGATTTTGAAAAAAATTGGCACAGATATACAATAGACTACGGGGAAGAACATAAGCTTTTTATCGCGGCAAAATATACTGTTTCCGCGACATTTCTTTTTATGCGCATGAAGTCGCGGGCAACATGTTGCTAAAAATAAATGCACAAACATTGTTATAAAACTGATGAAGGTCCTGGATGGGCGAGTAAGTAGTATGTATTTCTAAATAGTAGTCACTTAACGTTTCACCTTCCTTAACAGCAAAGTATTTAAACGCTCCTACGAGTACATTAATTTTCATCAAATGCCTCACATCCCAGCATTATATTCTTGACTCAGCAGGAATTATAAAAAAGTGTATTAGATAAATCAAATTCAACTGCTAACAATATTTGCTTACAAACATGCCGCCTTGGATTCGCTTAATGACTTGTAAATAGCAACGGGTAGGTAGGTCATTAATAACCAAGGGTGCCTGTCTTGCGCAGTTCCTTTAGGCAATTACCCGAGGCCAGGCGCACGTATGTATATGGTTACTTGATGTATTGTTTAAATTTAATATATGTTATGGTGTACCGCAAGATCCTCGACGAAATTGTTACGTTCTGTATCAATTAGACACGTCCTTAATGTAGTATAACGTTTAATCATAGAAGGCGTAGCTACATTATGCTACGGTATATGTATTGTACATATTTTAGAAACTTTCTAGTGGCGTTTTAAGTAGTTTGAATCATTAACAACCGCTGATGCTATATCAACTATGTGGTCCCGTTGTTGGGTTGCCAATTTATCGTTGATGTACAGAAAAGTTGGGCCAAAAACTTATTTTATCTTTAACCTAACATAACTGTACCCGGACCATTGCTTTGTTTTAGCATAAATTGCGTAAATAAATTGATAAATTGCATGTTATCAACTTAATTTGAGTCAATTATAAAAAAATCATAGATACAGTTTACACGGACCTTTGTGCAAATGTATGGTTATAGTGACGATGTTGATGATGGTTTTCCTTCACCGGCTCGAATTATTTAAGAAAATACAGAAACCGTTAGTCAGGTTTTGTAAATTACCCCGAGTTCCGCCAGCGCCCCGCAGTTCCAGGATGCCTCTTCAGACTACTCTCAGGTTAAGTATGAATGTGATTTTGTATGTTGAAAATTTTACTCTTTGTATAAATGAAAAAATCCACTTTAACCAAATACAGTATCTATAGAATCTGCGTAGCCTCTCACGTACAGCCAATTTTTTCCAAATATCAAAAAAATATTGAAAATAAATTATGTTACATTCACAACAATCGAATTAATTACCACTCCAATTTGGTAAATGTATAAAAACATCATTGAGTTTTCAGACATGCTATTGACCTTAAAAATATTCTAGCTAATTCGCTGAAAGTGAATAATGAATATTGTATGAATATTATGGGCGATATTGCAGAGTTCCACTTTATTTAATTCCACTACTAACTCCCAACCTTGACAGCGCCTATAAGCCTGCATAAATTAATAATTAATTTTTAATTACAGACGAACCCTTTGCCTCTTTGGCAATTTGCGTGAGGGAATATTGTGTTCCGCTTAAATAAGTCAATATTATCAACCTTAACTTCGCAACCTTGTTTAATAAATTACACGGTACCTACATTATTCCCTTAATAATACATAAATAAGGTTAGTTGGGGCTAGGAATGCTTTATTTCTGGGTCAAGAGAAACATACTTTTTGTATGGTACAAGTCATCTTTATAATAGACAAATTAAATTCTTATCGAAAATTGCGAAATCACATTAACTAGAGGCCGCCCTTTGGTCGAAATCGCCTATAATAATTCATATTATATTTTTAAGTTTGAACTTTACGCTACACTAGCTGGACGGGAGGCAACAAATTCTTCAAAGGCATTTTATACTCCTCTCGGGTATTGAATTTTTTTCCGCCAAGAAGTTATCCAAATTCTGGAAAAAGTAGTAGTCTGTAGGCGCAAGGTCTGGTGAGTAGGGCGGATGACGGAGAGCTTCCAACCCCAGTTCTTGCAACTTGGAGACCTTCTGCTATGCAGTATGAGGTCGCGCGTTGTCGTGCAGGAGCAGCGGAGACGAGCGATTGACCAATGCTGGTTGGAGATGTACCAGCTTCTCCATCATTGTGTTCAGTTATTCACAGTACACATCTGCAGTAATGCTCACCGCATTTGGTAAGAAGCTGTGATGAATCACACCGGCGCTAGACCACCAAACAGTGACCATCACTTTTCTAGGGGTAAGTTTTCGTTAAGGGCATTGTTTAGGTGCTGAACCAGGATCTAACCAACTTGCTGAGCACTTGCGGTTATCAAACACAATCCATTTTTTATCGCAGGTAACAATCCGGTTCAAAATTTCTTCATTTGTGTGTCTGTTGAGCAGTGCAAGGCACGTCTCGACGCGTATTTCGCGCTGACGATCATTGAGTTCGTGAGGCACCCATTTGTCAAGCTTTTTACCATGCCAATTTGACGCAAATGGACCAATATTGTTTTGATGCTATCGTCGAATGCTGCTGGTAATTCAGCCGTAGATTGTGTGTCATCAGCTTCCACAATCGCCTTTAATTCGTCATTGTCGACCAAAGTCTTCGGACGACCGCGAGGTTCATTTTTCAGGTCGACATTTCCGGAACGGAAGCGAGCAAACCAATAACAGGTGGTGCGTTGGTTTGTAGTGTTAGCTCCGTAAACGTCGTTGATGTTGCGTGCCGCTTGTGCCGCGTTGCTGCCACGACGGTACTCATATTCCATAATTACACGAATTTTTAACGTATCCTAGATGACGAAAAAGATTGGAATGCGATGAAAATGTAACACTAATCAATAAAATTGACTACTTTTGGAAAAAGAATTCCATGCTTTTAAAATAAAATTAATTTGAAATTAGAATTCTTAGCCAAACAAAAATTATTTTGATTTGAAATGGCCAGTATTGCATAACGGCAATTTCATAGGTAAAGACCTATTATAAATATGCGATCTAATTATAATTTCGAAGATAGAACAGTAGTTTTATGTCACGTGACCTAAAACGCCAGCCGCCATATTTTTATTGTAAGTGACGTCATAAGAACTTAATCAAATCGAATTTCGAATAAACAACAGCGAAAGTTAAATCTAAAGTTCATGCACTACACAGGCGCATATGGCATTTATTTGTTTCTGTTCTTATGACGTCACGATAGTGGTGGCTGTCGTTTTGGCGTAAACATTTATCGTTTAAATTTTAATCATTTTTTCTTTGCATAAAGAGATATTGTTTCCAGGAAATAAAAATACTAGTTGACTAACGAATCGATACGAACATTTTAAAATATATTTCAAAAAAATGTAGAATAGCCCATTGTGTATAATCAAACGCGTGGTTGTTAATAATCTGAGGTAGTGTGTGTGTTGTTGTTATTTTTATTAATGGTATGTATTTCTAAGCATTATTTAAAATATTTTAGCTTTCTTCACAACTTCCTTCACATGAACTTTAATTAAGCTGCCATATTTCATACTCCTCCGGTTGCAAGTATTTGCTTGATGTATGGATATAATAATTTGTTTCTTTTGCTTGAACACTTTGATTGCGTATCAGGAATTCGGATGACGACATAGAGTAGGGGAAGAAAAAAGCCCGTGGCCTTTTACTTGGGGTTTTTTTTATAGGATTAAAAGATTGAATGTATATTTAGTGTATAAACTTAACTAATAGAAAGCAAAACCCTTAATCAATCGCATAGGGAGTGTTAACAACCTACCTGATTCAAGTAACGGCGGCCGGGAAACGAAGGTTGTCAAACAAAACCCCTGCAGTGATGTGCCGTATTCAGTGCCGTAGAGAGGGGTATTCAGGTACAGCCATTGTATCTCTCCACACAATTGTGGAACTAAACTGGAATATCTTGAAACTTTTTAGACAAAAATACCTTCCATTTTTATGTTTAATATTAGCCTTTAAATGGTTAATGAGACTTACGGATGAATTCTACTACTTACTTATTTAAGTAATATTTACTACTACTTATATTTAAGCCTTATTACTTTTAAACATGGGAGAGCTATGCTTCGGTACGAAGGAGCCGGCTTGACGGGATAAATATCACGGCCTCACAGAAAACCGGCATGAAATAACGCTTGCGTTGTATCGCCGAGTGTGTGAGATTACCGGAGACCGAACAAGTTTGGGGATTTTAGGGACCAGAAACACAAGTGCGCAACACCAGAGGAGTTACAAGTGTAACTCATCTGGTGTTGCGACTTGCGAGTGTCCATGGGCGGTGGTAATCGCTTACTATCAGGCGATACGTCTGCTCATTTCCTGGTCCATTTTATAAAAGAAAACAACACAGACCGTCGCTATATCTTAGATATCTAAAGAGTTTGTATATTGTCACGGCTACTTAACTCTGCGCACCTTCACAATAATTAAGCAGGGCAAAAGCCGACAACTTTTAATTTTCGTGTTTACGCATAATTGCGCTCGTAATTTGCTTTAAGCGGCCATAAATCTGTCCGATTTGTAATTTATTTGGCATTCTGGTTGTAAAATTCCTGCGAGGTTAAACTGCGGAAGTAACGACATCTGTGTTAACCTCCGAATGTGCTGCCCCAATCTTTGGGTTTATTTTATAAACATTTTTACTTCTGTGTACATATTTACCGTACCTAATTATAAACTGTACCTTAATACCGACTAATAAATAATATTACAGTTAAACTTCAACCACATTAATAAATTTGAGCTAAAGTTTGAGGCCATCTTTTTTACCCGACTACGGCCAAGGTAGGGTAATGATTTTGGCCTATGTATGTATGTTTATTCCAACACAGCACTTTAACTACTGGTCTGATTTTAATAAATGAGATGTCAATAGATTCGTAATGATAGCCAGCGTAACAAGGCATAAATTACGTAGTCGGGTTATAGTTTTTTTGAAAAATTGTAGTCATTGTGGAATAATTCATTCATTCATTCATGAACTTTTGATACTAATAATTATAATAATAGAAATCTTAACATCATAATCATATCTTCATATCATAAGTAAAAATCTTTTAACGTGTTTTCAAATTAACAAAGGTTTTCAATTTAGTACGGACAAACTTTTAATCAAAAAATCGTGCCGTTGTCGTAGTCGCATGTTGTATCGCATTCGTGTCGTGCGGCGAAAGAGGGGCCGAGTAAAGAATAAGCAGGCCTGTTATATTTTTACTGTACGTGACGCGTAATATCGAGGGCCTTTTAGCGGCCGCCTTCGATTTTACAAAATAACAACTACGTTTACACACTTTGTCTTACACAATTTTTACTTTAAGTTTTTATTATAAACAACTAATTTAAGGTTTTTCTTTAAGTTTCGTTTTACATTTTATATAGAAATGTTTGCCTTTGTTTAACGTTTGAGAAAAATTATATTTTATGCTACCTTTAGGGTAATAAAAAAATCAAATATCCTATTTTATTAAACTTCAAACGAAGACGCAGTCAGCCAGCAAGTAGTAGGTTTAATATAAAACGTCTTATTTTATAATTTCGCGGCAAACTGGCGGGTAACCCCCAAAATATATTATCCCTCAAGATGTCGAGTTTCTACTAAGGATCGAATGTTTACTAAACTGAATGAAAGTTAACAGACTCGTTACAAAGAGTGAGCTGGACGCAATAGAAACTGAACACGATTTTGTTGATTGTACGTAATTTGATTTACAATTTGTCCTCACTAGGCCTTTGGAATGAAAATGGAATTGTAACACAAAAGACGTGGAGTCGCAATCACGAGGCATTTTAATATTTAATTTGTCATTTCCTCCTATTGTTACGTTTCGATATTAACTATGGAGCTGACGAATATACATAGTATAAATTGTTTAATGTTTGAATTTCATTTGCAGAATATTAGTTATTAAAGTATCCTACTTCCTACTACTATTATAGATGTGACAGTTTGTGCAAATGGATGGATTGATGTTTGTGACTATTTCATGCACTACGGATTTTGATGAAATTGGTATGGTAGAAGTTTAGACTGTGGATTTAAATGTAGGCTACATTTCACCCCGAAAAATTACAGTGTTCCCGTAGAATACTGTATATGCGCGGGTCAAGACGCGGGCAAAAGCTAGTTGTGTTATAAAATAAAAATACTATTCACGTATTAGTATGCTTATAGAAATAGACTTGTGAACTTAGATATTGTAGGTGCAGGGCCGGATCTACCATATGGCTTTTTGGGCTTCAGCCCAGAGACCAAGGATTCAAGGGGCCTCCATGTCAAAGTCAAAAACAGATGATGATGCGAAAAAATCCATAATTTTATTAAATGTAACAGATCGTTAGTATTTTGCTGTCACATTTTTTCATATACTTTGAGTAATTAGGTGGGCCCCTAAGTAGTATTAGCCCAGGGCCCCCTTAACTTACGGTCCGGCCCTGTGTAAGTGTTTTAAATAGACTCAGTAGAAATAATATGATTTTAGTATTTCAAAATGTAGGAACAAAGTGCTTTGTAATTAAAACGGCATCAGGGGCATAGAAGCAAAAACTTGGTGTAAACAGCTCCTCCCAGCTAAGTGTTAATTACTTAAGAGCTCCAATTAAAAGGTCTTCGAATAATATTTACGCAGCTCAGACTCTTCGCTGCACTGTTTATATTGAATACTATTGTTTGTATTACATATTTATCATACTCTAATACGAAAATGTTACCTGAATTAAGACGTTAAAGGTAAACGAAACTTAAACGACAAAAAAATCCAAATTAAAACGATACACAACTGAGTAATTTGTTTTCCGTAATGACTTATTAATTAATTTTCGCTCTCATTAATAAAGTGGAACATTCAAAGCTTTCAAAAAGCAAAACATTCAAAATAACGCTATTACAAACGCAAGTGGGCTGACGTTCAACAATTACGAGTTCCGACGCAAATTAGTTGACGGACATAATTTTGTTTTTAATGTTAAAATTACGTTTAACCAAAGTTGTGGTATGGCCGTCACGAGTATTTCGGTCACGTTTCGCGCCGTCTAACGTGTGGATAAAATGTCGACTACATACGGTATACGTGTGAAATTACTTTAATTTTTAATGCTTTTAAAATGTTTCTTTAAATTGGCAGAATATCTGATTCACGGTTTCTAAAGATTTTACATAAACTAAGTTTGACTGACGCCGCGTTTTCGAATCCCAAGAGATCTTTCGAATTTGAAAGATAAAGTTATTTTGTTTTGCTATAATTCGGCAATGTCACTTGTTTTATGAAAAACATTTGTTACTTTTGGAGTGAAATGGAGCTTTGAACTATTTTAGCTAAGATTTTTCTGACGTGATAACGTCTTATAAATTGATGGAGCCGGCTGCACGCACGAAAAAACATGACTCATGCGTTACCTCGCTAAATATGACGCATTGCCGTTACCTCAGCTGGCCGCGCCTTAGGTATGTGAGCGGTGGGACGGAGAGGTGCTGGCGCTTGATGTTATTACTCAGTTCGGCGCCGGACTTCGCGTTTATATTATCTATTAGTTATCGCTATTAGTTCCGCGCGCACTATAAACATGACGTTGTCACGTTCAACTATCGTCAGTAAACCGACTTTACAGACAACCGGTTTTTTTTTTTTATTTCTTTCTGCGTCAGCGCAATCTTTCAGTAGCAGTGTCAATCGCGAGTTATGAAATCGGTAAACGGACCATATTGGTCAACTAAGCTTAACTTAGTTTTTATAGTCACTCTTTTGTTCAGAAACACATTTTACACTAGACGTTATCGAACCAAAAGGCTAATGAATATGCTACCGACAAATTCACATCAGAATCTGAGCATAAGACAATTTCAGTCTAATGTTAGGATATAACGCGAAATTTGTTCTCCGTGTAGGTAGTTGCTCCAGTATATGATAAATAAAGTAATTATACTCCCTTACTATAAAAAATATTTACACAATGGATAACATAAACAACGTTGCTGTCTTTGTCTGTCAAGTATCTTTTCCAACGCATCAGACAAAGACAGCAACGTTGTTTAAGTTATCCGTCGTGTAAATCTTTTTATTAGTAAGGGGGTAATTGTTTTGTTAAATGGAAGAATCAATAACATTCAAATAATAATTATTATTATTATCATTGATGTGAAACAGTCAATTGTGTTATAACTTACTAATAACATGCTTTAATTACCTACGGGGCGTGTAACTCTAGAAGCTTTGCTACGCTTCGTAGCAGTGCTACAAGTTTTATTATATCGTAGATCTGCTACGATGGCGTAGCAGCACTAGATATTTAAAGAAATTGTTAAATTGCTACGCTTGAGTCTAATTATATTAAACTCGTAGTTTTATACGCTCGGGAGCGGCAATTTAAGTTTTATAACACCAATATAACTTTAAGTTTTTACTAATTACATTTTGCTAATGCAGCTCGGAGCTCCGAAAACAAAATACCGAAATGCAAAGCGAAGAAAAATGCTACTTTCGCGAAATAAGTTTGACAATTATCAGTCTGTGGCTCAGTGGTTGAGCGCATCGCTGCTCAAGCCGAAGGGTTGGTGTGTTCTAATTCCACTAAAAGAACAAAAAAGTTTTTTATGTTCCTGGCTCATGAAATAAAAATATTTGCGACGTATATATACATTATACAGCATGTGTAGTCTCGATACTAAGAGATTTGAACAGCAGATAATAGGTTTAATTTTATCGACAAAACAACCCCCTTTTGAGAGTCCCCAACCCACCCCTCATCCCCAGAGCTACAAGCAATTGAATATTTGATTTTTTTGTTACTACCTTACATTGAATGAAACCAAATAAATATTTATTTATTTGGTTACACAAAAGGTTTTGTTTTATAGCTAACAATATTATTTTCAAATAATCTAAAAAATTACATCTGCATCTTAAAATAATTATCTATTTCTTACCTTGTTTTATAATTTTATAAATATATTTTAAATCTGACCCGTTTACCCGAAAGTTTTATTTACTATCAAATAGTAGGCAAAACACACACCAAAAGATTATTCCTTTTGTAGCAGACAATAATCTGGTGATAGTATAAGAATACTCAAATTGCATACAAAAATTACACAAAACACCCCCTAAGGCGGGGTGGTTTGTCAATAAAATTAAATTTATTAAATGCAGCTAAAATCTCTTAGCCTCGAGACGACACACACTGTATATATCAGTTGGAAATTTATTCACAAGAAGTCAATACAATGCTTACACATAAGACGCTCTCGTGTGGAATATTAATGAGACGTCGGCTGTTTGATGGATCGGCTGTCGGCGACGGCGATGAACTCTGCATCAATCAGACAGACACTACGGCCAACTGTATACATTTTACATGCTACTTTTTAAGAAGCTTATAATGCTGCCTTATATTACACAAGATTCCGCGGGAACAGTATATTTTCCGTTACAGAAGTAGCGTATGTCATTGTCATGTCATGCCAAATTTCATCAAAGTCGGTCCAGTAGTTTCAAAGCCTGTTCAATTCAAAATATTTTCTCGTTTTAAAATTATGTATAGATTATTATTATAAACCATAGGGTTCAAGGTTGAGCCCTTGCGTCTTAATAGTGCATTGTATTACGCACCAGACAATTGTATACTTTGTTATGAAAGATGATTTTAAACAACACGAAAACAGAGGGGTTTATAAGTTTGACTTGTCTGTCTGTGTGTCTGCCCATGGCATCGTAGCTTCCAAATGGATGATCATATTTTGATCTAGTTTTTTTTTTTGTTTAAAAGCTGAAATCATCGAGAGGGTTCTTAGCTATAATTTATCATCATCAGCTCTCTCACTGCTTGACAATTCAGGGATCACTTATTTTTTTTACCTTTTTTATATTATATACAAAATAATATATTTTAATGTTAGGTTAGTAGTAGTATTTTGCCGTGTAAAGGCCAAAGGCACAAAGAAAGAGGGCTCAAGGGGTCAGCAAGGCGCTTGTATTGTCTATAGCTCTTATTGTCCATGTGCAGCTTTACTTAATTGCTTACCATGACATGATTAAACTGCTCATTTACCGGTCTACTAGCCTTAGTAGATGTAGCCATTTGGTCCTTTTTCACCATATTAAAATATTTACACAACGTATAATTTTTACAACGTTGCTGTCTTTGTCTGTCAAGTTATTTTTCCAACGTATCAGACAAACACAGCTACGTTGCTAACATTATCCGTTGTGTAAATATTTTTATTAGTAACGTGGTAAATGTACGGGGTAAAAACATGTTTAAAAGTCTAGGCAACTGAAAGAATTTCCTTGGCATTTACATGAATTTCGGTGCACACAACAGGAATTCGAAGCCTCCAGACACAGTAATTTAGGCTGTGCCTTGACTACTGATAATGAACTCTTTTATGTGCACTAAAAAGACTTAAAAAGAAGTTCCCATTACGACACACGAATTCCACATACGAGACATAAGGGGAGGGATCAATGGATTTTGGCACTAGATTTGTGAATACTAATTTGAACTAATGTGCGTAATAAAGTAGATTTTTATCAAAATGCTGCGGTAGTTCTAGTTAGTCACTATCTTATACTTTAAAATATAAGATTGTAGATATATAATCGGAATCTCGGCAACAACTGTAAGTATTAACATGAAATTAGTATATAGGGAGTTTTGATGGAGAAAAATCGATCTAGCTAGGTTTCTTCCTTGGAAACTACGCATTTGAAGCTATATATGTTTTTTTTTTGTCGTGCAACAATATATCAATAATTTCGACTCTATTATGTCAGCTTGATTGGCAACTTGGTAAGCTTGTATATAATTTTTGCGTTGTTCGGAAATTTGGAATGTGGTAAGTTAGATAAATATTTAATGTTTTTGTGATTCTATTTACTTTTTTATTTTACTCGAACTATGTATTATGATAATTGCCTATCAATATTGTAGTTCAACTTTATTGAGATATAATGCATATTTAACGATGGAAACATTGATAATATATATATATATATATATATATATACAGGGTGACCTGAAATTCGATACATTCCTTTGAAAGACAGAAAGTAGACCTCATTTACAGTAATATTTTTCATGGCATCCCCTATCCGAAAGTTGCTATTTACAAAGTTATTGAAATTTCAAAAAACTTTTCTTTATTTTCGACTTTTTGACTTTGACATGACGTATTTTAAAAAATGTTTGTCTTTTTAGTGATTTTTTTATGTATTTTAACCGTCAATGAGTCAAATATTATTTTTAAGGAATAAATAGGGACAAACTAAGCGAGAATTTTTCATTATGAGACATGAAACAGAATTTTCTTTTAAGAAAAATGCACATTTTTCTTAAAAACAGGTGATTTTCTTAAAAAAATGTATGATACAATGCGTACAAGTATTCTAAATAACTTCCTTATCTCATTATCTTTCCAAAAAGGTGCAAATGTCTACATAAAATATGACGTTGTAGTAAACATATTAGAAGTAAAATGAAATAATGTCTAAATCGATTTATTTGCGATAAGGTTAAAATAAAAGGAAAAACTTGTATTTAATTACGTTTATTGTGTTTAAAAAACATCAATGTTTAATTAAATTTAATAATAAATATTCTACTTTAGGTCTTGTTCAAAATGTGAACCTCTGTTTCTGATACAGGCCCGTAGTCTTCTCCGTACCTCTGTTTTGATTATTCTGGTAGTAAGACTAGTTTTGATTTCTTCTGCTGCATTTCTTATGCGGCTTCTGAGCTCCTCTACAATAGTTATGGGTGTAGTATACACCAAAGCCTTCATATGACCCCAAAGATAAAAATCACACGGGGTCAAATCGGGACACCGTGCTGGCCAAGGAATTGGCCCTATCCAGCGATGTGGGTAAGTTTGGTCTAGCCACTGGCGTACGCCGAGGCGGAAGTGGGCCGGGCAACCATCATGCTGGAAAATCATATTACGACGAGTTGCTATTGGCACATCTTCCATTAAACCAGTAATCTCCTCTCTTAGGAAATGTTCGTACATTTCACCATTTAAATTTTGAGGCAAAAAATGAGGTCCAACTAAATTATTATTAATTATACCCATCCAGACATTTAGATGCTGGATAGGTCGAGGCGGGCCAATTCCTTGGCCAGCACGGTGTCCCGATTTGACCCCGTGTGATTTTAAATAATAAGTAATTAATAATAAGTAATAAATAAAGTGAAATTCAATAAACGTAAATTTTAAACACAATAAACGTAATTAAATTTTTTCCTTTTATTTTAACCTTATCGCAAATAAATCGATTTAGACATTATTTCATTTTACTTCTAATATGTTTACTACAACGTCATATTTTTATGACTTTTTGGAAAGCTAATGAGATAAGGAAGTTATTTAGAATATTTGTACGCATTGTATCATACATTTTTTTAAGAAAATCACCTGTTTTTAAGAAAAATGTGCATTTTTTTATTTCAAAAATTCTGTTTCATGTCTCATAATGAAAAATTCTCGCTTAGTTTGTCCCTATTTATTCCTTAATAATAATATTTGACTAATTGACGGTTAAAATACATAAAAAAATCACTAAAAAGACAAACATTTTTAAAAATACGTCATGTCAAAGTCAAAAAGTCGAAAATTAAGAAAAAAATTTTGAAATTTCAATAACTTTGTAAATATCAACTTTCGGATAGGGGATGCCATGAAAAATATTACTGTAAATGAGGTCTACTTTCTGTCTTTCAAAGGAATGTATCGAATTTCAGGTCACCCTGTATATATATATATATATTATCTTCAATAGTGATCAGGATCTCTTTGTTTGTCTTGCCGTCTCTTTCCTGTGTGACACGTGTTCATAACCTGGACATAATGAGTTTAATATTCAAATGGGAATACAATTTCCCTGTTATTTTAGGCATTCGCTTCAGCAAGAAAGGACACGCCTCAAATTAATCGATAAAAATAATTGTATATTCTTCTTAAATGTAACGAGTTTTTTGTCCTTTTTATTATTCCATTAAATAATACGTCTACTTGGTTGAAAATAAATTCATCGTCAAGATTTTGCTACGTTGTATTGTATATTATGTGTATAATCTCGCTCGCTCACTTCGTCGGTGACGTCCACTGCAGGACATAGGCCTCCCCCATAGATTTCCAGTGCGACCGGTCGCTCGCAGCCTGTGTCCACTGACTTCCTGCTACTTTTCTCAGGTAGTCTGTCCTACGTGGTCCTGGTGGGACGTCGTCCTACGCTTCGAGGTTCATTTCGTGGTCTCCACTCGAGAACCTTTCATTATAAAATCGGAACTGCACATTTTTAAGCAATATACGTTTTTTTTCTTTCGTGTGTATAATTTTTGCGTTGTTCGGAAATTTGGAATGTGGTGGGTTCGGATCTCGGTGAGATAAATATTTTTTTGATTCTATTTATTTATTTTATTAATTAGAGCTCCGAGCAAATCTCGGTTACCCAGGTACTACTAGGTACTTGATAAACGTTACCCAGTCTCGTCTCGGTTACCCAGGTACTACTAGGTACTTGATAAACGTAAAAAAATACATTTTATGTGCAGTTGAGTACTAATTACTCAACTGCACGCAAAATATAATATTTTATATTTTATGTGCAGTTTTATATACATCTAAAAAATACAAAAAAGTTTCAAAACGTTTTGCTAATTAAAAAAAAAACCTATATCAATAGCTTACTCACATCAAATACAACAATATGCATTACAGTAAGTATGAACTTAAACGCGCAAATTTCAGAGATATTTACAAATATGTTCCTGCGGCCTTACATTTCATACGCTTTTTCTTAATTGTGATGTCACAGTTAATTACAACTTCTGTATGGAGCGTTTTCACGAGACTTGTTCTTGTGAAAAATTCAGTCGTCTAGCCTACTTCCTAATAAATGTTTTTCTATGTTTATCGTAGGGATACATTAACCCTTTTTGGAGTTTCCCTCAGCTAACCGGAATGCAGACTCATTTGCTAACAGTGGCACGGAAATTAAACGTAGGAAACGAAATTGCATTTGCCCTGGTACAATCCAAACCAGTTATGTTATTAACTCGAAAGTATTCTAATAGAATTTTGAAAAACAAGTTAGTACAAGTTTACCTTGCGCACGCAGATCCTATCAGTTTTGTATACGCAATTTCCTTGTGAAAAAACGAAATTTGCCGGGTCCCATACGCTTTTGAATACCAGTAAAATCCATTGCGTCTTTTTAAAAAGTAACAACTATCCTATAATCATAAAACAATTGCTTAGAATAAAAGAGACCATTTGTATATGCTCTGGTAGAGAATGAAAGTAAAATACTCGCATAATAGAGACTTAATTTAAAAACTTTTTTTTTTCCTTATTTACATACAGAAACTACTACAATGTTCCTGAACGTTAGGTAAGAATATTTTCTTTACCTTTTTTGTGTTTCATAGAAGTATTGTTTTGATGCGTTCTTACATATTAATTTATAAAAATATTTGTAGCCTTAGAACATTTGTTACGTAAGAATAGGTCTGTCAAAAATATTCGTTTATTTGTTTAGAGATTTATGTGATATATTTGTCAACGAGAGGATCGCGGACCCTCAGTATTTCATCTTTACATCAAATAGTGGACCCTGCGTTCCCCGTTTAGGAGGCCGTTCACACTCCCATCACAATTTGCTTGTGATTTTGTAATCAAAAGCAATGCCTTTTTATTCAAATTTGATACGGGTATATTTCTTTTTGTTTTAGTATTCGTAAAACGTATCCGAAATATAAAAAAAAATTCATTTCCAGCGTTGCAAAGACAGTTGACCTCGACAGATAAAAGTAACGTGGGAAAGGAAAACAAAAATGAGCGACGACCCTTTTGTCTTATTTTTGGACCTCACAAATTATGATGGGAGATATAATTTTAAGATGAAAATTTTAAATAAAGTTCATCCAGTACCTATTTTATAACAAATCTTTTATGTTTTATATCTTCTGAGCATTTGCAGTGAACGTGTGTTCAGAGTCGTGTGTAATATTTTTCAACGCTTGCGATAAATAAATAGTGTACATATTTTTAGGATTGCATTGATGTTTTTCTATTTTACTCTTTCGTTTGAGAAGTGAAAAGGGGAGTGAGAACTGAGAACGGGGCAATTCCCATTAACTAGGAACATGCGCTGTAAAATAACTATATAAAGGCATCATAACACGTGCGAACCAAAACGATACGTAATCTAGAATCGATATCACTCGATACCTAACAAGATCGAGTTTGGAAGAAATCGAGACATTTAAGCCGGCGCGTGACTCCATTACCGCGATACAAAGAGTGGAAACATCAAAGGGAGTGCTTACGAGTTAGGAATTCCTTTTCCCTTTGTTACTACGACGTTTCGAGCCGCCTCGTTAAATGCCCTAAATTGTTTGCCGCTTGTACCGTAACGATTCCATCCGGGACTGACGTATCAGGGATTATGTTAATCTATTTATATCCTTCATCCGCAGAGCATCTCTAAACTGTGGATTAAAGGCGCATCTCTAGCGTTAAGTCTCCCCGCCCTGAAAAGTTGTCCCTTACTTCATCCCCATCAAACAACACTCAGATATTACTATTGATTTCCTTTTTCGTCGCAATTAAAACAAATTAAATATGAAATTTTAGAAAACATTTTTCTAATGAATCCCAAAAAATGTACGATCGATTTAAATAATAATTTCACAATTATTATAGAAAATCAATCCTTAAATTTAAGGACATAAGAGAAAAGTTATATGAAGACAATTTTTTACGATGTTGTATTTATTACGAAAATTTTACGAAAATTTTACTGTATTAATTACGAAAAATTACATTCACATTATACCCTCTTATGTTATAAAGGGAAGAGCTTACAAAGAGAAAACTTGAACGATATAATATTCATAAACAAAAAACCACTCTGGAATTGAATCAGTATTTTGAAGGAAGAATTTGAAAATTTATGCAATTCTAATTCAAAGTACAGTTAATATTATAATAATAACATCGTTTTATATTATTTTTCGACTTTTTTAGGTATTTACCAGCTGTATAACTTTAAAAACTTTATACAAAAAATTACTAACAAGTCCCAATCCAAGCCAACCAAAATTGACAAATAAGTTATATAAATATTTTAACCCCAGGTTCTCGATCAGTCGAATATGGAATTAGTTAGGGATGTGATATTTATGTAGAGATGTAGATTTTCAAGTTCTTGTTTAGGCAAAAAGGCTATTATGGGAATTAATTAGGTATGTGATATTTATGTAGAGATGTAGAGTTTCATGTTCTCGTTTAGGCTAAAAGGCTAATTTGGTAATTAGTTAGGGATGTGATATTTATGTAGAGATGTAGAGTTTCAAGTTCTCGTTCAGGCAAAAAGGCTATTATGGGAATTAGTTACGGATATGATATATATGTACAGATGTAGAGTTTCAAGTTCTCGTTTAGGCAAAAAGGCTAATTTGGGAATTAGTTACGGATGTGATATTTATGTACAGATGTAGAGTTTCAAGTTTTCGTTTAGGCAAAAAGGCTAATTTGGGAATTAGTTACGGATGCGATATTTATGTAGAGATAGTAGAGTTTCAAGTTCTCGTTTAAGCAAAAAGGCTAATTTAGGAATGAGTTAGGTTATAATGTGATGACAGACAAGTTTCTTTGTTTTATGCACAAAATTGCGGGCAACATATTGTTTGCAATATTATTTTATTATATTTTTTGTTAATAATTGCATAATGTTCACGTAATGTAGATAGGTTATTTTTTAATCTTCAACAACACAATAAGTAGATACAAATACTTTTTCAAGGGTATATTAATAAATGTTTAGGTGGCGAAATCATGGAATGAATTTGAATACTTAAAGTTACGTTGGGCCCAGACGTCAAGTAGCCGGCCAACGAATTGCAATAGCTTTGTATAGGAAGTCAAAATTCTCTAGGATCACCGATTAAAAAAAAATATGTTTAATCTAACCACATTCGTATTGGGCAACAAAATAGCACAAATGAAACTAGTCTCAAGTGATGGTCCCAATATTTCATGACATCCTCCTCTGCTACGCCGTCCTATTTGAGTTCTCTGTATGAAATATATATGGCATTTGTCACAAAGCAAAGTCAATGATCGCGTTACGTAGGGCTCTTGAGTGAACGATACATCATTGGACTTGAATATGAAAATCGGGAGTTTATTTGAAAAAAGGGAAAGTCATTTTAGTTGACATGGAGCCCTTAGAACCTTTGTTATATATGAAAATGGGACAAATAAAGAACAGTTATTAGTCACTTTAGTTATATAAAGATTGAAAAAATATTAAAATGTAATGTCATATAATACAATTAGGTTAAATAAAAAGTATTGCTAATAAGACCTAGAAAACTAAAATCACATTTTGTTCCTTTAAATAAATCTGTTTTGTTATATACATATATACATAGCAACATTTATGCTATTACCCATTATAAAAGGCAACGATCCTAAAATACGACAATTAATCAAAATCTCCGAATTTAAAACGGCCATTTCACCGATTGACGGAACGAATTAAAACTTAAAAGCTATAACTTTCTTCGATGGCGGCATAGGGTAAATCAGATCGGATACATTGAATTGCAAATTCGCCCAAATCTCCCTAATTGCTCCGCTTCACCCCCACTTCTTTGGTTAGTTTCGGGAGCCATTTGAATATCGTACATTTACTATAAGGTTTATGAATATAGTACACTCAAATCCAACCCATGCCTTTGATTTGCTTGATTTTAAACCGTATTTAAAACTTTTTTATATGTAAGTTTAGAAGCTTTGATTTTACCTCCTAATGTACTAATATTATTATTTACCCCACAAACTAAACAGTGTTAACTTTGAGAATATAGTGTTTAGTAAACTCTATAATATTCTCACTGTTTTGTTAGTTTTTTTTTTTCTTTTATCGCGTAGGAGATGATGTTGATACCAAAATTTATAATATCTTTTTTATTCTACTCATTACTAACTCAATGTTGCCAGCCGTAAATATATAATCTCGCTATTTCATTTGGTAAGAAATAAAATGGAGCGCTTAGATTTTAAATTCAAATATCTTCCAGTGTTCAGTCGAGTATCGAGGCATTAAGCACGTGTATTATGTTATATATTTACACAATTTTAAACTTAATGCGACCGCAATAAGCACGATTTTTAAATAACTTTTAAATCGCGTAAACCACGGAACGAGTTTATTGTAGCATGTCAAGAGTCATACCACTGTCATCATAACTGTGCGCCACTGTAATATGAGCCCGACTGCGACAGTGTTGCCAGTGAAAGAGGTTTCTTCGAGTGTGGAGCACTGAATTATAATTTTTGATCCAGCGTTTGCACTAAAACATATACGTGGCTCATTAGGTTTTGATCTCTGTGTAACGAGCCGAGTCTAATTGCGCGATACAGTTGCGCTTAAATATTAACACGAATTTCAGGGCATTGCAAATAAGTGCCCGCACGCTAAGCTTTTACTCAAAGCTTTGAAGGTAAACTTGTTTCTTTTTTTATAATGTTTTACAATTTTAAATTAACAATAACAAGTTATGTTTATCGTTTGGGATGTGGTGTTGGAGAAGGATGCAGCGGATAAGTTTGAAGGAAAAGAAAAGTAACGAGGAAGTGCTACAGATGATAGAATAAAAGAGAAACATATTGAAATACTAGAAAATAAAAGGGGAAAGTTGCTCGGGCATCTTATAAGACATGACATATTCGTATAGACGTTTTCGGAAGTAAAAATAGAAGGAAAGAGTGGGGGGAAAGGCCGAAGAAAAACTATATTAGTAAAGCGATAGAAAAAGAAATCTCTAATAGGGAGCTAAGGGTCCATACAGAGGACAGAGAGAAATGGCGGATACTCCACCGACAAGAGCAAAGCTCTTAATCAAGAAGAAGAAAGATTCTGTGTGAGCAGAACTGAGATTTGACGGACAATTTTCATTTATTCTAAAAACATCTATTTATTTTATTTGGAATAACAACAGCCATCAATCTTAATCTAACTATAACTATTACAATTAATGAAAATAAGGGCAATAACAGTTATTCACATGTTACAATATACGTATTACACAAAAAACATTGGAACTTCTAAATTGCAATACACAAATATTTATTAAATACAAATATTTCCGCAAATTACACAACTAAAGGATACATCAGCGTGTGTAGAGATGAGAGTGTATCTACGTGTTTGTGTATGTGCGTGTGCGTGCGTTTCACATACCGATATCAAAGAAGTTATTGAGGCTTCGATAATAATAATAGATATTACGTGGCAAGAGGAATACAGTGTACCAGTGGCGAGGGGTTCCTATAACTCCATTCCTATCGGCTTCACTTACCACTTACCTGTTGAAGACCCTCATCCAAATCCCTGCCAATTGTATAATAGGCAGGGATTTGGATGGCAGGCTAAGGAGAACCAGCCTTTGCCACTGCAGTGTACTAAGAATTTTAATTAAGGTTTGGATATTATAGGTTTCCAATTTTAATACTGATACTTTGAAATCATTTTACAAACCAGTTTAACAATATAGATCAGAATACTAAAAGTCTAAATAATCTTAACTAATTGATTCATACTTTTTTAATCTTAATTTAATGCTAATCATTGTAATCAACCGTAAAAAGTAGTCTTCATAATATATGATATAACGTAGCCAGAAAGACAAGAAATATCAGCGTGAAAATTTCCGACAAAAAATTACAAGTTGAACAAGATTGCAGAAAATAGAAAATTCGCGAAGATTAAGTTGACATTACGGTGAAAGTTAATCACAACCTTAGACCTTTAGGTGATTCTTATTAATTTGTACTTTTGTCGCTTGTCCTTTTTAATTTTCCGGCAGAGCATTGGATTAATGGGTCTCCACTGAGGCGTTCTTAATTAAAACTTCGGGACCACCTTGGTTAATACGGAAAACTTCCTTTTCTGATTTAAAAATATAATTTCACAACCGTTTTCATAAACGCTTAGGAAATCATTTTAATTTAAGTTTTTATTACAGAATTTTTATGATTTAGTGTGAGATTTGGTACTTACAAGTTTGTTGCAAAACGTTGCAATTTCAACTACTACAGTTGCAACTACACCGACACCTATAACCTACTCCAAAATCATACCTATAACCTACACCTACACCTACCTGTACACCTACATCTACAGTATTTCTCCGTATTTTTTCCAATATTTCGCACCGTTTAAACCTTCCCTGAACTTCCACAATTATTTCAAGACCAAAATTAGCCAAATCAGTCCAGCCGTTCTCGAGTTGTAGCAAGACATTGGAATTTCAATCCATTTTTAGGGTTCCGTAATACTTAAGGGACCCTTATAGTTTCGCTCTGTCCGTCCGTCTGTCTGTATATCTGTCTGTCTATTCGATCGTCTTGGTCGCGGCATTGTTGATAATAATATCGCCACAATAAGTTAATAGAAACTCGAAACAAACACATCAACCGGTCAACTTCAAAATTTCTAATTGGCAAATTTTCAACCATACTTAACCATAGACAACATTACGCTTAGCTGACAGT
Organism: Phengaris alcon alcon; assembly: GCA_037179445.1. Lineage (NCBI taxonomy): Eukaryota > Metazoa > Arthropoda > Insecta > Lepidoptera > Lycaenidae > Phengaris > Phengaris alcon. The sequence goes on along the minus strand of JAYRCH010000369.1, from coordinate 736,621 downwards.
TGCGTTTTGTTATTCCATGTCAGTTGCGTTTTGTTATACCACGTTTTATGTCACATGACACGTCCCACGGGAACGTGATAAAAAGTATCCTACGTCCATCTCCTGGTTCTAAGCTACCTCGCCACCAATTTTGAGCCAAATCGGTTCAGCCGTTCTTGATTTATAAATAGTGTAACTAACACGACTTTCTTTTATATATATAGATAATATATGTTAAGTGTTGTGAATTAATGTTAGCTGGGCTTATTTCGTTCACACACAAGAACTTCACTTTACTATACTTTATTACTTTTTAACTTTAAAACAATAATATTCACAGCATGTACCTAAATCTGGACACTTTGGGCGAAAGGAAAAAACTTGACTGTGTTACCATAGACAATTATAATCAAAAGATACATACATAATACGAGAAATCGTGTGTTGCTTTCTATACATTAAGTTATAATAATTTAACTATATTAAGTATCTAGTAATTCATGTTAAGTTACAATCATGTTTAACAACTGATTAGCCTATCATATATCAGATACTTTTGAAACATCACTGACACAAAGGAGACGAGTTTTACTTCGGATACAAAAATCTAAATAAGATAATAATAAATACCGTAGGTAAACAACATTTAAATAAGTTTGTTATTTAAAAGTTTAAAAAGTTCATCAGCAAACTTTTTATTACTTATAGATTTTTCCCCTTTCTTATTTAACTTCCAAAGCTTATTTAAATTCGGTCCTAATTACTTTGACTATTAATCTGCTTCGTTGGCCTCCTTTTGGTCATTTAACTAGAAAACATAATATAAACATTTATTCTACTAAATCTGTTAGTTATCCAGGGATATAAGATACCCAACTACAAAAGAAAACAATATTATAGACACGTTCGAAATATTTAAAAAACCGACTCAGCTTTTAAAATGTAGCAAAATAAAATATTTCCTTATCTAGGTACCTAAGTAGGTACAAAATATTTTTTTGTCTATAATATGTTAATCTATGCATATTTAACTCAAAGATTGTATATGCAAATTTTTATCGAATGAAATGCAATTTACGATCTTATGTCATTGGCATAAGTGCGTTTTTACAATATCCAGACCGTTATCGCATGTCGCACCGATAATGACAAAGACAGGTGTAATGTTTCATATTAAAACATGTCCTTGTCTCTGTCATACCTTAGTAATTTATCGGTGCGACATGTGATATCGCACCGCGCAATGTGAAAACACTCTCATCAAAGAGAATGTAACTTATACTACGCAATAGCTTTCATATCCTCACAAACTTATACATAATATTAAAAAACATTAAATAGTAAGATTTTATATTACATGCCTGGTTGCTTAAGTTTGATTTAAATATGATGTTAGTCATGAACAATGTACGTGGTGACGTCACGTCGCGGTCGGACAAAGCGACACAAATGAGGTACAGAGCTGAGGTACAACTACATAATGAAGCTCGTCTCTAAATGTACTTTTCTCTAAATTAGTAAGTGCTTCATATATTATTTTGTCATGACATCCATAATAACAATAACTCCCCCACACCAATTTCGGTGACGGTGGCCGGTTTCATTGAAACCAGACTAGTTTCGGAGGAATATTTATAGTGCCCAAGTGTGTGCGCAGTATACAAGAGCACTCTCCTTCCTTTACTTTCGAAATTTAGTAGGACAGATAATCGAGACGACTGGCGAGAGATCAGGCGCAGGACTTTTTACATGCCCATCCGACGCATGGATCATCTTTCTTGTCAGACAATCAGGTGATCAGCCTGCATTGTCCTAGCTAAGCTTGTAAATTTTTGAACACATGACCTCCGAGTCAAGAGCCAAGCTCTAACCACTGGACCACGGAGGCTGTTCTTATCAATCAGGATATGGTTCATTTTTATCCATGCAAGCCGGCAAGATGTGTCTTTTTATTTATTAATCTCGCCGCGTCTCGTGCATCGAACGGATTGTTTCGTTACAGGGTGATAGCGCAATATTGTGGCCGAAAATTATTATTTTATTTTAGTATTGTATTTTATAAAATCAATATATATTATAGGTAAGTAATATTTATAAGGGAAGCCGTTATGACGTCAAATTGTATAGACTCTTCGCTACTGATACTGCATAATTCGGCACATTTCAAAAGAAATGTAATTGTAGAAAAATGACCAATGAATTGAATGACAAAGAATGAATTGAAAAACAAAATGTATGGGATTTGGCATAAGGCATCGCAAGCGACATGTCACTTAGCGATGACTTATGTCAAATCCCATACATTTTTGATTTCGAAATTTGCCGTCGAAATTATCGAATGCATATTGACTAAAGGCCCTGGTGCGTTTTAAAATAAGTTCTGTTTGTTCGGACAAATTTGTGACACACGCTCTACATTTTTTGTTGAGAATAAAGAATGAAGAAACAAAACGCACGCAATATCGATTCAATCAAATCAGAACGCGGAAATAATTCGTGAAACCACACAAGCTTTTGAAAATATTAAAATCGCACAGAACAATCGGAACCCAATGAAATTGTTTATCAATTCATTTATGAATTTAAGAGTTATATTTTTATTGTCCCGATAATGGCTCATCCCTATTGATGTCGATGATATCGTATGTATACGAATGTTGAGAACCACGTTAATTAGATACAAAGCTAGGCAGTCAAGATAAGGCCTTGAGAAAAAGATACGATTGTCAAGGAAATAGCGAATTAGGAAGTTCCGCTCCTAATGTGGCTTACATGAGTAAGGCTGACCTAACATTGAGTCACACGCCGCAAGCAGAGAGTCACAACGCGCACATGGCATTTTCGTCATACCTACGCATACGTAGGGCCACCTAGCTATGGATAAGTAAAATAATTACGTAAATCAAGTCATCTAAGTATCTTCTAGCTCTATACAAATTTACTTGTTAAACCTTTGACGATATACTTATATTTCTACGGTTCAATATTTACTGTGTGGAGGCAACAATGGAATCGTCTACAAGTTTTAACTTGCCGACGTTTCATCTAGTTTGAGACATCAATCACTAAGCTCCTCGGAGATGATGAATCACCTAACATTTCAAATAATAACAACCTCTCAACTTCTTTCACATAGCGCCATTGGATTTTTGTGCATTAAAGGAGCATTGCGGCACTATGTATACAGAGTAGTAATAATGTTCCGTGGCCTAGTGGGTAGACCGTTTGATTCGAAATCGAGAGAGTGCAGTTCGATTCCCAGGTTGTGGCGTGTACCAATGAGACTTTTTCAGATCTCAAGTACATTATACGGACGCTCTAACGGTGAAGATAAACATGGTTGGCTCTAGACAGACGTTTTGATCAGTCATTCCTCTGGACTAGGCTGACTATGTTGGGAGAATGCCCTATGTGCTTGGGTAACCATACGACATTTAGAAAGTGACTGTCCCAGGCACTACAGTATTTCAAGAGCGGTTACTTCGCTCGGAGAATACTGTATAAATCATCCAATAACGGATGAAAAGGCCTAAGTTTACTGCGGCACTGCAGTTACGAGTATTATTATGATCCGATTTATCTGATGAATATGGAGGGGATAATTGGGTAATTATATTCGAAAATAAACATAGGTATGGCAATAAATGCATAACTCAATGTAGTCAAAATACTTGTTATAAGTTTGGTAAGACCACTGCTGAAATTTTGCGACATGTTTCTATGAAATGACAAAATTTGATAGAAACCGCCCTGAAAGTTACGGGAAAACAAAATAAGTAAGATTAGAAGCTGGCGATACACATTATTAAATCTACATGTAATTTTAGGCAACTAAACGTGTAATATTACATTATATTACAATACACCTCGGTAACGACACGATTCAATGAAAGACTTTTTTTAGGATTCCGCTTTTATTACGTTCAACGCTCTTGGGGATAATGAAGGGAGAAAACTCGAGAAGTGTTGCTATAAATGTTATTAAGCTAAATGCGCGTATTTTTTTACCTTCCAAAGGATTAATTTGTTTTATGGCCCGTATATTTACGGCGTATAGTTCACTACGTGAGTGCTACCCGGGTATAATTCGAACATAATCCCTAATTTAGATTTACTTGATGACACCATCTACTTGGATCAATACTTATATTTAAGGCTTGAACCAAATTTTAACCTTCAGCCACTTAAATTAAAATATGCTATAGAGTTATAAATACACTTTACCTCAGAGGCTCTTACAGAACTAACAGTAGCGAATTAATGAAGCGCGAAATACATAACTTAGTGATGTAAAAATTAAAACATACAAAGTATTAAAAACTCATACGCCATTTAGCATGTACCTAGTATATAAGATTCTCGATTATCCGGACCTCGGTCATACGAAATCTCGATTATCCACACCGGGACCGCGATCGGTGCAATCCAGTTTACAACAAAGTTTTATGCATACTATGTCAGAATATCTCGCAGTCAACTTCACAAAAAACGCCTCAAATGATGAATGTTCACGTTTTATATCGAGAACAAGAATAATGAATCAATTCGTCAGGGCCACGCCGCCCGCGCCTGACATAACTTCTCCCGCCGCGATACATCAATCCGCGGTTCAAATTATACCACTATTTCCTAGACCACTTTTGATTACTTGGTACCATCCACTAAGTTGCCGAAAACTAAGGTTTTAGTAATGATAGTCTTTGCTTTCATTGAACGTATGCTATCAGAGCACATTACATTTTAATTCGCTTAAGGTCTTTCGTTTTACCTTTCATTTGCTTACATGGGAAGTAGTTGAGACTAGTTCCTTTGCGTTAATAGGAAAATGCGGCACCTGCCTTTATGAAACTGATTTTTAACCGACTTACAAAAAAAGGAGGCGGTTATGCATTCGGCAGTATATTTAAAAAAACATTTATATGTTTTTTTTTGTGTTCAACGATAATTCCGCCGTCTCTGGACCGATTATCAAACTTATTTTTTTGATGTAAAGGATATAATCCCAAATTGGTCCCGTTTTCACTAAAGTGGTGACTTGATGATAGGATCCATGAGGAATCGAGAGAAATTCTCGAAATTTATATGGACACATATGATGATTTTGACTTTTTCTGAAGAAGTCTAAGCAACCTATAAATGCTACCAAAAAGTACAATTTTAGTAGTATACCCTGGATCCAAAGTTACTGAACAGAACTCCTGACTCCTTATAGATACATGTTTGGGGATTTCGGTGTTGTTTAAAGAACTGCAAGCATATGCCACTATGTCAATTACGGTATTCATCATCATCAAAACCATCGTCACATCATACATCATCACATAATGATGATATAATGGGTACTTCTCATAGTATTTTACATCGACACGAATATCTTTGAACATTAGTCATTACTTTGCCGTATGTGAACCTATTTGGAAAATTGTTTTGTTGTTGTAAAGGTTATAATTCGATATTTGTCCCTTAGTCGCCAAAATGGAGACCTGATGAGGGGATCCATGATAAATCGAGGGAACTCTTCGAAATTTATATGGCCACATATATTGATTTCTCTGAAGTATTCCAAGCATATACTACAAAAAGTAAGCTTTTGTACCACGGTATACCCTGTGTTAAGGACAGCGGCCTCGTAACGAAAAACATGAGTGAATTTTAATGTGAACAATAAACGTGTAATTAAAACGGTACGTAAAACTATAATAGTGAACACTCAGTGACTATATGTATAGATTTATATGGCATCAGTGTGGAAAAATAGTGTTAAAATGGTGTTTTATCAAGTGCGGGTTATTTTGATTATATATTTTTAACTAAAGCTAATTTTAACGTAGCTTCTTTTGATTTACATAAATAAACGTAGTACATAATGTGTAGTATAGCGCTTAAGGTTATATAATAAATGGTTAAGAAATTATTACGAAAACAGTGGTAAAAATGTACAACATTTCATATAAGTTGAACCTTAAAATGTAAATAACTTTTATATAGAATAAGATGTTTAGTATATAAGGGTTTATATGTCTGGTTATGATAATAAAGTATTTCACACAACGCGTTTTGCTTCACCTGGCTCATGGAAAATGGGGAAAATTATGGAAAATAGCCGTATAGAGAGGTAAAAATGAAATGGAAGATCGGCCCGAAAGAGGCGTACGGGCGGGGCTCTCTATACGGCATTGCCATGAGCCAGGTAAGCAAATCGAAAAAGTGAAAAAACGTTCTCCTCAAATAAGTGTTTTATTATCGCCCCGGCTCTGCCCAAATCGGTGTAACCTTGCTATCTTCGAGTCTAATCTGAGCCGGCGGTTGAACCCCTGTGAATTTATACAGTCCTGTACAGTAGTGCGCGGTCCTTTGGCGAGCCGAATTTCAAGATCGAAGAAAAATTCGAAGTCCATATCAAGTTGAAAATAACGAAGACGGCACTTAGAAAAATTTGAACAGCTGTTGTGGACATAGAAAAATTTTCGAAGATTCAAGATAGAAATTTTTACTGAAGACTGGACTTAGAAAATTTTCATCAGCTGTTCTGAACATAGAAAAATTTCCGAAGATTCAAGATAGAAATTTTTACTGAAGACTGGACTTAGAAAATTTTCGTCAGCTGTTCTGAACATAGAAAATTTTTTGAACATTCAAGATAGAAGAATTCTAGCAAGTCAGAACATTGGAAACTTTATCAAGATTTATCAACGGGAATCAACGCCAGGGATTAGATTGGACTCAGAAGATCGGACTCGAGGATACAAGGATACACCGCTGCGAACGGAAGCAAGGATTCGCAGATTTTTCATCGGAAAAACCTCCCGAAGATTCTTGAAAAGGAAGATTAATATGGAAGATTAACATTGAAGATTAATATTTGAAGATTAACACTGAAGATTAACATTTGAGAATTAACATTTGAAGATTAACATTTGAAGATGGTTATGACCAGAAGTCAGAGTGGGGCCGAGGAGAACCAGCAGCAACCACGTCGATTTCCGGATCCGCCGCGATCGCCGTCCGCTGCCGCTACAAGCCAGCCGCCGCCGACCGAGGGAAGAGCGGATCTGCTTCAAACTATTTTGAAACCGAGACCAGGTACCAGCAAGGCGCCTGCATTCTCGGAAGTACAAACCCTAGCCAGAAAGAAGGCTATTTCAATTAGATCGCGTCGATCGACAGCAAGTGTCGTCGCGCGTATGCATTACGAGGCGGAGGAGAAACTCGCCGCTCTTCGTAAGAAGGAACTGCAGATCGAAGCAGAACTTATAAAGAAGAAGCTCGCCGCTGACGTCGCCGCTGCAGAAGATGGTAGCAGCCCCGACGACGACGAGCCATCAGAACAGGTGGAGCAACGTGTCCGAGCCTGGCTAAGCGAACAGGGTCCCGAACCCGAAGAGGCTAGACAAGAGCCGACATCAATGGAAGAAAGAGAGACGCCGAAGCCAGAAGACATGCCACCGAAGGGAGCCCAGAAGACGAGGTTCGAGTGGCCGCAGCAACGCCGCCCACGCTCACCCACACCGCCCACGTCTAGGGCTAATGGAGTGGAACAACATGCCGAAACATTGGATAAACTGCTGAACCAACGCCAGTCGCGCCACACTACGGAGTTGCCCATATTCTCGGGCGCTCCCACTGAATGGTTGCCATTCCAAGCAGCCATGGAAGACACCACTGCGTTCTACAAGCTCAAGCCGATCGAGAACTTAGCTCGTCTGAGAAGCTGCCTACGGGGAGAAGCAAGAGAAGCCGTGGCACCACTGCTGAGCGTCGCGACGCCGCCTGAACAAATTATGAAGACCTTGGAACAATGCTTCGGTCGACCCGAGGTTATGGTCGATCGTATGATGGAAGATCTGAAGAAGATACCGAGGCTCGGAGGTTCGGCGGCAGAACTCAACCAATTTGCAGTGAAGATTCAGAACATGGTAGCTATCCTGAGGAAGCTGAGGCACGGGTACCTCTTTAACCCGTTGCTCTCGAGAGACATCCTGGAGAAGCTCAGCCCATACGAGAAGAGCAAGTGGTACGACTACGCAGAAGAGACGTCGCGCTTCAGGAACGAGCCCGATGTCGTCCTTCTCTCTGAATTCTTAATGAGAGAAGCGGACAGGGCGCTGCGCTACGGGTTCAGCACGGCACCGAAGAAGGAAACACCGCGTCCACCTCCTAACAAGAACGAAGCCCGAACGATAAGGCCAGTCTTCGCGATAGCAGACGAGGGCAGGGATTCGCCGAGTCGCAGCCAGCCAAAGAGAATACGCGAGGAGTCAATGAAGTGCCCGATATGTGCCAAAGATCACGCTCTATTTCGCTGCGCTGCTTTCAAGAAACTGAGCATGCAAAAGAGATGGGACACGGTCAAAAAGGAAGGGCTGTGTTTCCGGTGCATACGAAGCAGGCACAGAAGATACAACTGCAGGGCGAAGCCGTGCGGCGTGAAGGGCTGCAACTTGCCTCATCATGCGCTGCTGCACGAAGACAGGTCCGGCGGCGCCCCACAGACAGAGGACGCCGTGATTACCGCATCGGTCACCTCCGACCGCGCGGTGAAACTTAAGATGAGAAGAATTCAAGTTGTCGGTCCACGGGGCAAAGCGGATATCTTCGCGCTGTTCGACGAGGGCTCGACAGTGACACTACTGGATGAAGACGTCGCGAAGGCTATCGGCGTAGACGGCCCACCGAAGGTGCTGAGAATGCATGGGATCAATGCCGAGAGAAGGGAAGAAAAAAGCCGACTCGTACAACTTGGCGTACGGGGTCACGACGGTACCAGATATGACGTCACTGCGAGAACCGTGGCCGGATTGAACCTACTTACTCAGTCCGTCCCGGAATCACTGTTTCGACTTGCTCACCTGCACGATCTCAAGAACGAAGAGATATTCTATGAAGACAAGAAACCCCAACTTCTCATCGGCACGGACAACTGGCAGCTCATTGTATCCAGGGAGCTGAGGATCGGCAAGAGAAACCAGCCTGCAGCCTCGAAAACGAAGCTTGGCTGGGTAATCCATGGAAGCATCCCCAGACGCCTCATAAAGCAGGAAGAACACGAGAACATCCTGCACGTGTCTACGATCGAGACCCGAGGCGAACGACTGGAGGAAATGGTGAAGAAACACTTCGAAATAGACGCACTGGGAATAGCGTCCAAGGCTAAGCTGAGCGACGAGGAGCAGCGAGCCATCGACCTCTTTGGCAGAACGGCCAAACGAACGGAAGACGGTCGATTCGAAGTGGGACTTCTGTGGCGCACGAACGGCGTCAAGCTACCTCTTAGCTACAATACTGCGCTAAAGAGGCTCAAGAACTTGGAACACAAGCTCAAGAAGAACCCCCTGGACGAGGCGCAGTATCATGGGCAGATGAAGAACCTCATAAGCAAGGGATATGCGGAAAAATGCGACGGGACGGAGGCCGGAAGTGACATCACATGGTACCTGCCGCACTTCCCGGTTAAAAACCCAAACAAGCCGGGCAAGTTGCGACTGGTTTTCGACGCAGCAGCGAGAACAAACGGCGTGAGCCTCAACGATCACTTGTTAGAAGGGCCTGACCTTCTGACCTCACTACCGAAGATACTATTCCGGTTCAGAGAGGAAGCCGTCGCTGTGAAGGCCGATATAGAGGAGATGTTTCTTCGTGTCAAGGTCAGAAAAGAAGACCAACCGGCCCAGCTGTTCCTGTGGAGAGAAGACGAAGGCGAACCGCCGTCCACATACAAGATGGTGGTAATGATCTTCGGAGCATCGTGTTCACCGTTCCTGGCACACTCAGCCCGGAATCGGAACGCGGAAGAGTTTGCCGAATCGCATCCCGAAGCTCATCGCGCTATCACCGAAGCCCACTACATGGATGACTACGTAGACAGCTATCCAGACCACCAGAAGGCCATGCAGACCGTGGAACAAGTGGACCAAATACATGGGAAAGGTGGCTTCCACTTACGAGGCTGGACGAGCAACGACCGGAGGGTGCTAGAGGGACTGCCTGAAGACCGCCTGGCCGAGGACACTACACAGCGTGTCACCAAAGACGAGCAGAAGACCTTGGGCATGCTGTGGGACTCCCGAGGCGACAAACTAAAATTCAACACGTCGCTATCCAGAGTCCATAAGGAGGTTCGCGAGCTACAGCGCGCACCGACAAAGAGAGAGGCCCTCAGCACGGTGATGAGCATCTACGACCCGCTGGGACTGCTGAGCTGCTACACGATCACCGCCAAAGTCATCCTACAAGGCTTGTGGCGTCAGAAGCTGGACTGGGACGAGTCGCTACCCGCTGAGTCAGCCCAAGACTTCGCCCGTTGGCTGACCGACATGGAGTACATCAGTCAGCTCGAGCTACCCCGGAGTTACAACGGGGGGAGTCCGACGAGAGGCCGACAGCTGCACGTGTTCTGCGACGCGAGTAAGGACGCATACGCCGCAGCCGTCTATTGGAGATTGGAACAAGAAAATGGGGAAGTACGAGTCGTGTTAGCCGCCGCCAAGGCCAAGGTGGCGCCGCTGAAGGCACAGACAATACCAAGGATGGAGCTACAGGCTGCCCTGGTCGGAGCGAGGCTGGGAAACGCAGTCGCAGCAGAACACAGATGGAAAACGGACACGGTTTTCTACTGGATCGACGCACAAGTGGTTCTGTGTTGGATACAGAACGGCAGCCGCAAATACATACCGTACGTCGCACATCGGCTAGGGGAGATTGCCGAGCTGACGTCCGTTCACCAGTGGAGATGGCTGAGCACGAAGAGCAACGTCGCCGACTTAGCCACCAGAACGGGCTACGTTCCGAAGAGCGACGAGGACCCTTGGTTCCGGGGGCCGGACCTCCTGCGCAGGCCGATGAACGAGTGGCCCGCGGAGAGTCCCGCTAGAATCGAAAATCAAGAAGAATACGCCGCCTTCCACACCACGGAGGCGAGCGAGCTAAGCTGTCTACCAGATGTGACGCGCTTTTCAAACTACGAGCGCCTCGTAAGATGCACGGCGATGGTCTTGCTGTTCGTCGAGAAGTGCCGAGATCGTCGGGCCCACCTCGACGTACGACACCTCGAGAGGGCCGAGAGGTTGTGGTATCAAAAATCACAACGAGACAGCTTCGCACAAGAAATCGAGAAGATGGCAAGTGGCAAGACGGTGCCTAGATGGAGCTCCTTGTACCGGCTCAACCCGGTGTACAAGGACGGGCTGCTCGTGCTAGACGGAAGGATCAAAGCGGCGCAGGTGCCGGCCGAAATGAAAAACCCTATCATCCTGGATGGAAGACATCGCTTCACAAGGTTACTGGTGGCAAGGGAGCACGCCAGAGCGGGACACGGGAGCCGCGAGAGAGTCGTGAACGACCTCAGGCAGAAATTCTGGATATTGAAGCTGCGGCCGACGGTGCGTACTATCATGAGCCGATGTGCGTTCTGTCGGCTACGACGGGCACACCCGAGGACCCCGCCAACTGGAGACCTGCCAGCCGAGCGCCTGGGGGCGTTCCAGAGACCATTTTCGTACTGTGGTCTCGACTGTTTCGGCCCGATGACGGTCACCATCGGCCGACGTCACGAGAAGAGGTGGGGAGCTCTCTTCACATGTCTGACGATGCGGGCGGTCCACCTGGAGCTGGTGGCTTCGCTGTCGACGGACTCTGCACTGATGGCAATGAGAAGAATGGCTGCGCGGCGAGGATGGCCGGCAGTCATGTACAGCGACAATGGGACGAATTTAAGAGGCGCGGACGTCGAGCTGCGGCAGGCGTACGCTGAGTGGGCGCCGGCTATGGCTCAGCTGGGCCTCACTCATCGGATGCAGTGGAAGTTTACACCGCCCGGGGCGCCGAGTCAAGGAGGTGCCTGGGAAAGAATGGTGAGGTCGGTGAAAACCGCCCTGCTAGCCACGCTGAACGAGAAGTCGCCCAGGGAAGAGGTACTCCAGACACTGATGGCCGAGGCGGAGTACTCAGTGAACGCTCGACCGCTTGTGCACGTATCGGTGGACCCCAACGACCCGGAGGCGATTACACCGAATCATTTCCTCCTCGGGTCGTCCACCGGACTGCCGTACGTCGGACCGTGTGTGCCGGCGGACAAAAAACATGGAGGGTCGCGCAAGCCCTTGCCGACGAGTTCTGGAGGCGCTGGGTGAAGGAATACCTTCCCACGCTCACACCACGCTACGGGGCCCCGCTGAGCAACCGAGTCCTTGTACCAGGCGACCTGGTTGTCGTGGTCGACCCGACGCTGCCGCGTAATACGTGGCCGCGGGGGGTCGTGCACCGAGTCTACCCCGGCCAGGACGGACAAGTGCGCTGTGCGGACGTTCGCACGCGCAGTGGCGTGTTCCGGAGGCCAACGTCGAAGCTGGCGGTGCTGGAGGAGGCGCCGCAGTCGCAGTTGCGACCGCTGGCGGAGCAGACGGAGCCGGGAGCGGAGCGGATGACGCCGGGGACGGCGCCGGGCGCGGAACGAGCGTCGGAGCAGCCTACAGCGAGCACGGACAGCTCGCAGTCGCCGGAGCGGCCCGCAGCGAGTTCACACAGCTCGCATTCGCCGGAGCAGTCTGCGGCGGGCGCGGACGGCCCGCAGTCGCCGCCGGAGCAGCCTATAGCGAGCTCGAGCAGCTCGCAGTCACCGGAGCAGTCCACGGCGGCGAGCCCGCAGTCACCTGAGGAGGCTGCGTAGACCCTGGCTACTGCGCCGGGGGGAGGATGTTAAGGACAGCGGCCTCGTAACGAAAAACATGAGTGAATTTTAATGTGAACAATAAACGTGTAATTAAAACGGTACGTAAAACTATAATAGTGAACACTCAGTGACTATATGTATAGATTTATATGGCATCAGTGTGGAAAAATAGTGTTAAAATGGTGTTTTATCAAGTGCGGGTTATTTTGATTATATATTTTTAACTAAAGCTAATTTTAACGTAGCTTCTTTTGATTTACATAAATAAACGTAGTACATAACGTGTAGTATAGCGCTTAAGGTTATATAATAAATGGTTAAGAAATTATTACGAAAACAGTGGTAAAAATGTACAACATTTCATATAAGTTGAACCTTAAAATGTAAATAACTTTTATATAGAATAAGATGTTTAGTATATAAGGGTTTATATGTCTGGTTATGATAATAAAGTATTTCACACAACGCGTTTTGCTTCACCTGGCTCATGGAAAATGGGGAAAATTATGGAAAATAGCCGTATAGAGAGGTAAAAATGAAATGGAAGATCGGCCCGAAAGAGGCGTACGGGCGGGGCTCGCTATACGGCATTGCCATGAGCCAGGTAAGCAAATCGAAAAAGTGAAAAAACGTTCTCCTCAAATAAGTGTTTTATTATCGCCCCGGCTCTGCCCAAATCGGTGTAACCTTGCTATCTTCGAGTCTAATCTGAGCCGGCGGTTGAACCCCTGTGAATTTATACAGTCCTGTACACCCTGGATCCAAAAGTACTGGGCTTCAAAATTAGGAAGATTGAGTAGAGATATAGTTAAAATTTTAGCCGAATGTAAAAGGGGAATTATTTAGAAAATACTTTTTATTTCATACTTTTTTGTGCATTTTTATGTAAGTAAATTAATTTTTTTGGTTTTGGCTTAATTTCGTTCGTTTAATGGTCTGTTCATGACGGGATGTCATCCTTTGAATGCAACGCAAGAGACCATAAGATTTTGAACTCTACAATTTTAATTAAATCTCGCATTGAACAAAACATTTTAAGTAATAAAACCCATTCCCGAGAACAGGCCGTTTATGTACTTACAATATATTCGGTATTGGAACGCAAATGTTTCCCGCGCGTAAATCAACTTGTCAGTATTGCCGTTATAAATTCGTGGTCCGCCGTCGCGGGACGCACCTGGCGCGTCCAGCAATATTACCTTGATTGCGAACGAGCTGCCTCCGTTGTTGCTACACTATGCCCGTAAAATCTGCCTGAAATACTCTAATCATACATTTTTTTTAAATAAATTTAGCAATTTTCTTTGATTTAATAATATATGCCAACAAGCAATAAACATGACAGTATCTTATATTCAATAACTGTTATAAATGTGAAAATTTGTGAGGATGGATAGATAGACGTTTGTAACTCGTTCACGTAATAACTACTAAACGGATTTTGATGAAATTTGGTTTTGGTATGATAGTAGTTTAGGCTCTGGATTAAAATATAGACTACAGTTCATCCCAAAAAGTACAGTGTACTCGTGAAATAATGTATTTACGCGGAAACAGTAAGCTTAACCACAATTTGTGTTTTATTTGTCTTTTTGTCTATTTAAACTATTCATTGGGAAAATCTTGAGCATGGCATCACCGGCGCGATGCATTCGCCTCCACTCCGCGTATCTGAGTGTTCAGTCCAATATTTCGCTAAAATATATGGCACTTTACTTCTCTTTTGTTTTTGAATAAAAGGGGATAGAACATACGTGTAAAGTGTATACTGATAATTATTATAGCGTCCTGACATGAAATATGTGTCATTACTCTTATGTCATAACATTTTGTATCATTTAACTCTACCTATTAATTTCTGTTGATGGCTTTTTGTTTGAGCAAAACATCAGCGAAGACATACTATATTTCCATATTATATATTCATCATAAGCATACGTACGGACTTATAATAGGAGAGCAAGTGTAATGAGGGTTTCATAAGGGTTTTTAAATTCGTAACATCTGACAGCTTTTGACACGACAAGGACCGTCGGGCTACCAAGCGCCGCCTGGTGACAACCGAAATAAAAAAGAAACGAAAATTCTTATTGACCGTTTCTGATACCACTTACGCCACCAGATGACGCTTTGAGTGCGTTAGGTCTGCCCCCTAGCGGCAGAAAAAATATCAAACACCCTCATCGTAGTATAAAGTAGAAACCAACTACTTATGCTCGGCGTGAAACTAGTCAATATAATATTATGTAAATCGTTCGAGTGAAATACTTATCACGTAATGAAATCGTTGGCAATCTCATACATTGTTAACTGTTGTAGAGTGCATCGGAACATAAACACAAGTCGTTGGGCCCTGAACACCCGGGATAAGTTATGAGAAACACGCAGCACTAAAGTTTTATAAGTTCTACTCTGGTACAGCTACATACATAACGTAGATACACGAAAGCTGCGTTAATATGCGAGTGTTTTTAAACGCGACTGCGCGAGGCAAAGGAGTAATAATGTGTTTATCAGCAGCTTATATGTGGTTTTGTACCTTTGTGGCACTATTTAGACCAAACGCGGGGGCCGATTTTGAACAAATGACAAATGACAAATGTCTTTTCATTTGTCATGACGGCGCGAATGTAATACGATAGAAAGCATAACAATTTTGAAAAATTGAAATTGCCAATTTTGAACGCCGTATTGTTAAAAAAAAAAATCGACGAACTATGTCAAGTGGGGTATCATTGAATAAGTATTTAAGAATTATTATAAGGTATTAGAATCGTTTTTCAATCAGTATCACCGTTAAGGATCTATAACGATTGAAAGTCGGCTATAGTAACGATTCTCACTTATAAGCTTTTAGACAGAACTGATATTGATACTCTGCTGCTAACTGCTGACTGCAGATGGTCTTGTGGTAAAAGAAAACAAACAAGAACTTAAAAGTGTAAAATAAATTAATGAAAAAATTAAAAAGAAACCCGGCTGCACAAAATCTGAAAAAAAAAAACAAAATAGTCCAGTCAAAAACTAAAAGTTTTAAAAACTTAAAATATAGTGAATTCGTTTGTAATTTTATGCCGCATCCACACTAACACATTCGGTGTTCGGCAGCACGCCTGTTCTGTGCTGTCGACGTCGTCAATATTGGTTAATTCGGTTTGTGCACTATGTACGATCGTACAAGTAAGCTATAAAGTTAACCATGTGAACTACTATCTGCATACGGGAGTCTCCGTTAAACATCCAATACAAGCGAGCGACTCACAAGTATGAATAAGGGTGATACGTATGCAACAATATAACCGATGTTCTACGGGCTACCTAACCTTTCGCCATTTTGTGGAGACCACGAACTAGACGTCGAAGCGTAGGACGGCCTCCCACCAGGTGGACAGACGACCTGAGAAAAGTCGCAGGAAGTCGGTGAATACAGACCGCGAGCGACCGGAAACATTATAAGGGCAAGGCCTGTGTAGGAACATATATCTCCTATATAGTTATTATATCTCCAGTGCCGTCACCAGACGCCGGTGACGGCGGTAATTATATACCTACAGCTTTTATTTATGTGGCAGTGACGCGGCCCACTGCTCGTACCACAATACGTTACCCACACATAGCGCCGCGCGCTCAATTGAGTTGATTTATCTATAAAAGTTGACATAGCTCTGAGCTCACGCCCGGTTTCTGAGGTTCTTTGTCGTCAGTTTTTCACCCCCGACGAAAACCGAGGGGTGTTATAAGTGTGACATGGCTGTCTGTGTGTCTGTCCGTGGCCTCGTAGCTCAAAAAACGGATGAACCGTTTAATCAAGTTTTTTTGTGTGAAAGCTGACATGATTAATTGAGCTATAGTTCATCATTATCAGCTCGCTCCCTGCTTGACAATTCGGGGGTAACTTTTTTAGTTTTAATGTAGTCAATAGCGCTCTTGATTGGATGACGCTAACGCGTTAATCAATCTTAAGCTCTATTGAATAGATAAACTACCAACAAAAAAACTTCAGAAACCGGGCATTAGTCGTGCGTAATCTATACATATTACATACAGATAAATAAAATTGAAGTGTCTGTTTGTAAGTTAAAATTAACAGCTTTTCACTTAATGCATGCGAAAGTATTTACGGTACATAAAATAAAAAATCAATTTTAAAAATTTTTGTCTGTCTCTCTGTTTGTTCCGGCTAATATCTCAAACGGCTGGACCGATTTTCAAGAGATTCTCACTAACAGATACCTAGTTGATGTTATAAGGTCTAACATACGTTATCTTGGGGTTCCGTTTATAGGAGTTGGCCAAAAAAAACAAACACTATAATATCTCCTGGTACAACTTTTATTCGATTGCCAGTACACTTTTATCCACTAGTACTTCACTCTTCGATGCTCAGTCGGCACTTGCCACAAAATTAACAGACATCGTCTTTTATAGCAGCCGCCATCTTTATTCTTACGTTGCACCGGAAGTGTATAGATGGCGGCACCGGAAATTATATAAAAATAATTAAATTACAAAATTAGAATCCAAATAAATTTATTACTATTACAAACAATTATCGAATGATTTACTTTATCTGTTAAATTACTCTTATTTACACCAATAAATCATAATAACAATCACTAACCGGAAGTTCAGTAATACAAAATGTAATAATTATAAATCTTTGCGAAAATAATAATAAATTAATTCATAATCTTACCCAGTATCAATAATTACAATTATAACTACTATAAAATTTTATTAAACCTTGGCTGCCAGAGACATTTCCGCCAAATGTTATACGTATCCGGAAACGTAACTAACACGTTTAAAAAAATAGAGTTCCGTTTCCGTTAGTTCTATGCAAACCAAGTTGCGGGCACCAGCTAGTATTATCATAAAGACACACAGACAACAGATACAATCACTTGAGCTATGCAGTACTTATGTACCTAATTCATAAGGTTTTAACACTGTAGGTTACTCTGTGGTTACATACATTTGTTTTGAAAATACTTTTGTTAAAATTAAATTGTTTAAGCAATAATAATATTATTATTTGCATACCGCGAGCGTACTTTATAGCCCCCCTAAAATGGGTAAAGTTTAAACTAATCACTAACCAATTCACGTCGCGGTATGTTATTATTAACAAATCTACTACGTCACAGAATCCAATTATGTCGGAATTTAATTATAGATTTAATACAATGTGCCTTACATTACCTCTCCAAGTTCGATATACGCATATTACGCACATAAACATGTCTTCTACCTACCCGTTAATTCTAGATTAACTCTACCTCCAACACCTACACGCTACTGTAACAAGGGAGTCGGTGATAAGAAGTTTGATGTAATAGTTTTAAAACTAATGGCAACTCATACCGAAACGAGAGGATACTCGACATGACTCTGCATTTTTAAGATAACTAGATTCAATATCGTTCACGTTGTCAGATTTAAAATTCAAAGTTAAAATGCAGCGCCGCGTCGGTAGTGTCGAGTATTGTCGAGGTGTGAACTGTCCCAAAGCATGTGATGATATGACGTACCTACTTTTGACGGAAAAAATCTTCAAACAAAAAAAATTACGCCATCTTAATTTCAGAAGATTTTGTAAATTTTAAACTGACTGCGGAAAGCAAATGTCAAGATAAAAAATGTCAAACCTCGATTGCCCAAACAACACCAAAAGTTTAAGTGTGGACACTTTTTGCCTCGACATGCCTCGTCTATAATATATGTATATGGTTTGATGGCTTTAAGATAATTTAAGCAAGACGCGATATGTTTATTATCGTTATTCAATCGTTCAAGGTTTAAAAAAAGTGCTTCCAAAATTGTTTGGGGTAAAAAAAACAAAAAAAAAAAACAAAATTTAATCAGGTGCGACAGAAGATGTTATGTAGGCCTAAAACGTTCGCTATCTTTTTTTCTTCACTTCATATAATCTACATTACGTACTAGGTCTCTACGACGCTCGAGTATCTACACATTTATTTATATATTTATTTATTTATTTCATTTCATAATAATTAACACAAAATATAAAATTAAAAACCTACCATTTAGCATCATAGGCTCCACTACTACTGGGTGTACAGTGTAGACTGTAGACACTGGGGACATAAGTGGTTGATGACAATGAATGTGGAGCTTTATTTTTATTAACACAATATTTATCAATTTCTTTAAATCACAATTTACTAAGGCAATTTCAACGCCATTATTATGTTTGGCACAATCGAGGCAATCAAATTCATTAGTGGTGATTGTTAATTTGGTGTTTAATTCAACGGTTAACTATAGGCCTTTCAGCGACACAATGGATTCCTGTATAATATAATATTAATCGAATATACGAACGAAGTTAAGCTTTGATCTTGACGTATTTCAATCGAATCTCATGTCCATTCATCAATCGGTAGGTAGGTAGTAGTAAAATATGTTGATACTAATAAATGAATCTATGAATATTTTATCTCAACTAATGCCCCCTACACAAACGTTTTATGGTAACGCTTTAACGGTGTAAGGGTCAATTCGCACCGAAACGAAACGATACGTGACGCGGCGCTGCATTTTTAAGATATTTTAGCAAAAAACACTACACAAAAACTAAAAAGATACACGTTTCATTGCAAGAATCGCAATTCGAACTCGTGCAATGAAACATGTACTTAAGTATATTTTTGTGTAGGTGTGAACTAATCCTTACATTCATAATGACGGACAAAAGTTACCAGTGGTGAACAGACATATTATGGACAGAGTGAAACTATAAGGGCTCAAGCAACCCTTTTGGTTTCGCTTACTGAATCCACTGACTTATATTGTACTTCGTCTGCTTCAAATGGCTTGAGTATAAGTTCATTTATTGTGGATGCGTTTTTATTTTTGGGAGTCAAAATGACACGCTCATAATATAACGTTTCTATGGGCTTTATCATAAGATTGGGACAGAAGACATCAGGGTAAACTGCGATAGTGAGTTCTGTAAGTGATGTCACCACTGCTGCCAAAGTGAAATAGTAATTTTACCATAATTTGTAAGGTAATCGCTGTCTCCTATTTTAAGCAACAATTTACAAAACTGTGCAGCAGACTGTTCACCTCTCAAATGGACTCTTATATATTTTTTAAAGCGAGCTTTTGTGTCTGACTCCACATGTATGATGGCTTTAAGCACGACTTCCCTCATCTGCTTCTGTGCCCCTGGGTACTGCGAGTATCAAAATAAAAAGATTGAAGAGAACATTCCAAAAATATACAACAACTATAAAAATGGTCACGCATGAGTCTAACAAAAAAATATATTTTCATACCCCTGAGTAGTAGGTTTTCACCGGGTCTGGCTCAAAGGCAGACCCGGTGAACCCGGTTCGCTCCAGATTTTCGGCGTTCGATGGGCATCACCAGCTAAAAAAAAAAAAAAAAATCTCTAACGGTTACAAACATAGACATTTGCAATCACTAGGTTCATTAAGCTCTATTCATTTACTAATTACGTCATGCAGCGGTAAACAATGGACGGTGATAAGCTTAGGGCCATTAGTGGTTAAGTGAAACAACAATGGTATTGTAAGTGAGTCATTTTATTCGTAAAATAACACTCAAATAAACTACATAATTTCAAATCGTTGAATAAAGTATTTGCACCAAAGTGTACCAAGAAATCATTCAGTGACTTATTGTTATAAATATAATACAGATACATTATACAGTATTCTCCACAAACCATGGTATAATCATTTTGTACTCTAGCTATATTGTATGACCATATTCTACAATTTCTCTCCAGAAACTTTCGGTGATATCCCTGTGGAGACCGACCATATGAATCAAAGTATTGTCCAATACGTTGTTTATCAATATGTATGGCGATCCAATGGGAACCTGGTTTATTATCAGCGTCCAAATTGCTCACGATATAGCATGGAACTGGAACATGTATTGGTAATCGGTTTGCCGCGTAAACATTATTTTCAATGCTTGCATCAATTTTTTTCAAACATTTCTGTATGTCTAAAGTATCCATGAATACTGTTTAGGTATGGTGATCTTATCTGCTCTAGCGATTGAGTATTAATGTGCACCATCTTAACCAAACTTGATATAAATCATTATATTTAAAGTTGATATCAATATCATCATATTATATGAGGGAGAAAAAATAAACGTTTTTTGTAGTAAATTTTTTATTCAATACACATATAAGATATACAAATAAAAACCTATGAATAATATACTTAACTACTATAGTCTACTGAAATATTGTGATTTTTATCTATTTCTATAACATTATCGAATTCTGCATAAACAACGCAATTGATCGTTTGAGTCAGAGCAGATTCAAAGCGAACTTCTAATCTAACACTACCATGTCTAATTAGATTCCAATGACTAGATGAATTGGCTGACAAATCAGGTGTGAGATCAAATGCTAGCAAACAATAACCTTTCGAATACTTATCGTGAGATATCCCATTACCTTCGTTAAGAAAATGTATTCCTGTTCCTGAGAATAATGTGTGATAAGTTGTGGTAAAAATATTATTATCAAAAGATGGTTGTAAAGGTTTTGAAGGAATTTGTTGACCGTCAATATATAAACAAAAGGAATTCATTTTATAGTTCTCAAAATTATATGGATTTTTAGACAAACAACCATTAAATGCTGCATTATTTACAAATCCAACTATACATCTCTTGGGTACTTGTTCCAAAAATATATTGTCTAATGTCTTGCCTTGAACCCCTGACGGTATCGTTAGAACTTTTACTTCGGCTCGAGTTATAGGATATTTTGCAGTAGTGGTGGATAAGACTTTTTGATGGGCAAGTAAGACGGATGGGTTAATTTTTGTCCTTCGAACAAGGAGAGTCGCATCTGTTATTTTAATTTTGTATTTAATATCATCTGTTGGGGCCATCAAGTTAAATGTTTCACGTGATCTAACCAATTTAATACACATCTCAACACCATTAATTAAAAACTTTTCTTGATTGAATATGTCACCATGAAGGTGTCCTATAATTTCGAATTCCTTACTTTCTGAAACTAATTGTTGTCTTTTAGTAAAACCTGGATTTTTGTCATCGGTTGAGTCCATTTTACCAGCTGTATCTTCGTACCAAAGGCTACACGTTAAATGAGATTCTTTAGCATTGGGTGAGTAATTCAAAAGAGTTTCAATGTAAGCTCGATAAGCATATGTATTATTTGGCGATGAAACCAATTTTTGGTTCAAATAAACATCGAGTTGAGTAAAAACTGAATGAAGCCAATTGTTTACAGGTGCTACAACAGTTGAAGCTGCCAGTTTTGAAGAATCCTCATTTAATATTTTTGCTTTTAAATGAATCAGAGTGTGTGACAAGTCTATATAATCATCGCCAGTTCCAGGGACTTGAAATTCTATGGGGCCATCGTCAGCTAAAGATGATATTGGTTTGTAGTGCACCCACATTCCACTTTCTATGCTTGTTTGTGTTGATGGTAAAGCAAACAAATCTAATTCAGATTTTATACATTCACACGAGTGACTATGTAAGAAAGACATAGTTTTTAAATTTATGAAAATATATCTCCTTGATATTGACGAGTTGATTTTTGTCTCTTAGCACCTCTTCCTTTACCGTTCGATGAACGAATGGCTGTTTCAAGACGTTTTCTTTTAGTTATATATCCTGAACCAGTCATGTTTAATTTATCAATTTTTTGATCTGCCCTTCTTTTCAAATTTGAACTAATTTCCTTAAGTCGTGATTTTATTGATTCATCCATGGGCCGTGCACGTGCCATATCAGATAGAAGTCCAACACCCGCACTCATAGCTTCCTTTCCGATCGCTTTAGCACCACTAGAAAGCAAAGGTAAGACAGATCGAAATAACCCTCCCAAAAAACCCCCAATGCCATGTCCGCGTTGATAAGGAGCTCCTTTGTAGACGACTCCTATTCCAGAACCAGCTTGATGGGTATAATAATGTTCGTACGGACAATTTATGTTATTGTGCGTATACATTATAATTTTCTAAAGTGTAGTTTAATACAGACTGTTCCAAACTGGAATGGTATTTTTTGACTGGTGTTTGATCTTATATCTATTTCAATTGTATCGAATTCTCTGCGCATGACTGGTAAGTAGTGAGGAGGGGAAAACACGTGCATTTTATTTGCTCCGTATATATATTTTGAAGGATCTAGTGGTATAATTCTTAGTAAAGCGCTCATAACATCCCCAACAATCTGTGGTTCCACTATATCACAATAAACAAACAGTTGTGATGGTAATCCCAGATGTAAGTTTGCAGGACGTTTGCCAAACGTCTTTCCCACAAAATTTCTATTAGGTTCAAACCCTAATTGAATACCTAACTGAGGTGATAGTGACAAGGATATAATTGAATCATCTGCAATTGTCACAGATACAAACTTGGATATTTCATCGTAACGAAAGGTAAATTTTTCTCTTATATTATTTAAAGCTGTTAAAATGTGATCAATATTAACATAGTTGGTAGCGGGGATGTGTTTTTTATAGTGAAAAATTGAAGGATATTTTTCATTTGGCATTAACATTTTCTTAGTAATATAAACAATATTTTCATGTTCTTGAACAGTAAACATTGTACATGGGTACTGAAATTCAACAACACCTACACTCCATTCCCCTTCTAATTTAATTGATTTTGGTAATTTTGTTGAAAACCTTGTCGTCATATTATCTGGAAAATATTCCATTGAACTGTTGCTTAGTAATGTTAAATAAAAACTTCCTTTCATTATATCTGTTTTAAATCAGATAGCAAAACCCAACTATTAAATTTATCAGGATAACCTTTCCACTTGACAAGCACCTGCTTTCTGCTACCAGAATATCGAGAAGTTATTATTTTATCTATTTTGTGATCTGAAGTGGGGCTAGGTGGAGTAACTTTTTGTAATTCTCTTTCATAAAAAGTACCTTCTATATCTTCATTTTGTAAATCTTTTAAGGTGTACACAACCCAAGGCGATCTAGGGATTACAGTTGAAACAATAAAAATTTCATCACTCCAGTTAGATTCGTACCCCTTTTGGAAGATATGTTTGTATTTTGTGATTCTAACATGATCACCCACGTGAAACTTTGGTAATGAGATATCTCCTAATGACCTTTTATTTTCTCGAGCATACAAATTGTTCCAAACAGTCATAATGTTACTAAAACTTACATCACATGGAGGCATTTTAATACTTGAATGAAAACTATGGTTATATGCATATAATAAATCTTGTAAAATATTTATATATCTGTATGTATTTTTATGTGTAAAGTAACGCCACATTTTTGACTTGAGTGTTCTTTGAAATCTTTCTACAATACTAGCCTTTATATCAGGATTATTTGTCGTATAATAATTAATATTTTTGCTCTTAAAATATTGACGAACATCTTTGGAAACAAACTCAGTACCCTTATCAGACTGTATGTGAGTTGGAACTGTATGAGCTTCCTCAAAAATACTCTCAAAACATGTTTTGATTGTTAAAGAATTTTTATTTTTCATAGGTCTCGCATAAGCATACTTACTAAATACATCAATAACACACAATATATAGTTATAACCATCATTATATTTACAATATGTTCGCATGTCACTTAAATCTGCTTGCCACAGTTTATTAAGATCAGATACGATATATTTGTTTCGAGGAAACTTTTTGTAAACCGGTTTATGAAGTGTGTACGTTTCTTGTGATTGCAACCATTTCTTGACATCATTTTTATTCATTTTTCCTTCCATAGCTTTTGCAAGTTTGTCAATACTGCTGTAACCAGCAGGGTGTGATGCATCATAATAAATATTGTGAATTTCTAGTAGGGGGTCCATTTTTCCCAATCAATTTTATTTTTTATTTTTCTAGTATACTTGTTTTCAGATGCAGGTGTAGAATATTCCTCGCCACCAGATATTTCACCAAAATCTTTCAACTGAAGTTGGTTAATATACTCACTTCTCTTCGGATTACCAATATAAGTGTGTGGGACTTTTAGATCCTTCAAATCTTTAGCAAATTTTTCCCATCCTATTGGATCACTTCTTTTCAATGGTCTTAATGAATCATTGACTAAATCTACAATATTGCTCCCATTTATTTTGTTACTATCCACTAGTACTGTACCATCATCGTTCCAGTGTACTTTGTTTTGATTTGTTAATAAGAAGTTTAATAATGACTCACCTTTATTAATGTAAGATTTAGGTATTAAACTTAATATGTGTTGTTTTGAGTATATAGATTTATTTTCAATTGTGTCGCTTTCTTTGTGTCTATCTTCTTCTTTACTCGATGTCTGATCAACAATTGGATCTTTGTAGTTTGGGCCACTACTTTTATCATATTGTTCTTTTTTCAAAAGTGTTTCAGATAAATCCATATTTGAGGTTATTATTGGGACTTGATAAGGCTGACGATCTTCTCCAATGAAGTGCAAATACCTTTGTAATGTTTGTAAGTATAAAATCCATTTTTTTCTGTCGTCATCGTTACTTTTAATAATATTTTGCATTTCAGCATCTAATCGTGATTTAGGATTTTCGTGAGTCTCGTTTCTTTCGTTTATTTTATCAATCAAACTTGGTTCCACCAGTAACATTTTCTTAGCGTGTTCCATTTTAAACAAGACCACTAACTAATCCACTTAATATGGAACCTAAAATAATAGGTAGAAATGCACCACCTTTTTGAACAATTATATTTTTTCTAACTTTGGTTGTAGTTTTACGAACAAGCTTTCGGAGTAATGTTATATATTGTTTTAAAGATTTTTTATCCTTTTCTTTTAATGGGACTTTGCCTTGTAGCACATTATGAATACACTCACATATACAATTTATTTCATCTTCATCACATGATTTTAATAAAGCTTTTTGATACTTTGGTTTTAAAGTGTGCAGTGCGACGAGCAGCTCTTTATGCGTCTTTAAGCTTCCCAGCATTATTTGTAAATGATAGAACTTTGCTGGTTCTTATCGTATTTAAACCCTCTTTTCGGTACATAAACTGAACAGTTTTTGTCAGTTGGGAATATATTTGTCTTAAAACGACACATGTCATTTGTATCTTGTTTGAGATCTATCATCAAATAACCATGTGCCTCTGTCGTTGCATCTTTGTAAGCTTCTTGAACAAATTTAACATTATCAGGTGAGACTTGACGAGCTAAATATCGAATTTGTGTTTTATCACGGGGGTTCTTAAAATAAATTATATAGCTCGAATTTAACGAAATATCTCCTTGACCTTTTCCTTGATGAAACAGATTTTGAGTTATATAAAATACGCTTAAATTTCTGTGGTGACTACCTTTTGTAAACATATCTACAATGCGACCATCAGATTCTCTCATAAGATCATCTATTATAATCAAATTGGCTTCCTTACCATTGAACATGCTTAAGTCAGGTAATCCTTGAAAGTAGTTGACATTTTTCAAATTGTATAAAGGTTGCATCTCATCAAAACACCATGTTATTTGGGAAAAAGATGTGTTACATATTTCTTTCACATTATTAATAAATTTCGTAACAAAATTTGATTTTCCACAACCACTAGGTCCTGCAATTATTGCAGTAAATGGATGAATAAAATGTTTCATTTTTCCTTACGTGTGGATAAGACGAGGTTCAAGAAAACAATAAGTTTTTTTTTCTTTTAAAACTATTTTATTGGTTCTTAAACTAAACATTACAATGATACAATATAGGTAAAAACAAAAGTAAATACATCTAAAACCATCTCAAACATTGTACAAACTTACACAACTATATATACAAAATTTTGTTAACAATGACTAGTATTAATAATTGAACTTATTGAATAAATTATTATTATTTATCCTAATTTATAATGACCCCAAGCTAATGTATCAACATTATTAGGTAAAATATGTCGTTTCGTATCGTTATATGACAAAGATATTTTATTTACACGTTGAGTAACAAGGTTATGTTTTATAGATCTAAATCTAAACATCGTTGAATATTCAATTGTTTTGTTAAAAAGACATGACTTATAATTTTCTATTTTCATTTTTTTAGTGACACATTTGTTTACCCCTTTAGCCTTAGCTATAAATTTATCGTCTACTTCTAATGCATACATTTTTGATCTTAGGCCTACAAATTCTTTAAAAATTTTACCATTATTCTCATCTTTAAAATAACCTAACTTTTTTTTATTAATTTTTGGGTAACCAAATATATTATTATCTTCGTAATCAGATGTGTCAAAGCGTGAATGTAAGTCAGGTTTAATATCATCATAAAAATTTTCACAAAAAATTTGATATATTAAGCTATCGGTATCGGTATATAATAATTTTATTTTACCTGGAAACTTTGTTAACATATAATTATAATGAAAATCGTACATGAGTGTTTTAGAAATATCTAAAATACAGAAACCTAAATAAATAGGTTTATTTTGAATAACCTTAGTTTTACGTAATTGTATTGCAACTAAATTATTTGAAAAAATAGTTGAGCTATGAAACTCTGGTTTCGCAATTAAATCCCTCGCACCGAGGATTTTGCCTCGATTTTCCCAATGACCTAATAATTTTACATTTACACGTTTTTCAACATTCTCCATTGTCTTTCCAAAAACTGAATTATTCATTAGTTTATAGAAATCTTTTTCAAAATCAGATTTAGCTGATTGCCGCAACTTTGTATTTATGTCTATATATTGTTGTAACCACGCACTTTGTTTAAACTTTAAAATTCTGTGAATTTTTATTAATTTTATACCCATTTCAATGCACTGTTTTAAATTTATGTAATGTATTATGTATTTAGTTTTATTGTAAAGGTTTGGCACTAATTTAATATCCTTAGAGTTACCAATACATATGTTTTCGGGGCACAAATGCAAATCTGAATGCAAATCGTGTTGTTCAATGGGGTATTGTAAATCTACCTCTAATATAAACCCACATTCTGAGTCATGAGGAACATTATAATCTGTATTCAAGCTAACCCATTCAAAACCCCCAAACGGAAGATATTGCGACATAGCCCACCCGTAAAGATTATTAGCATCAAAATATGTTAAAAAAGATGTTGGTTTATCTTTATGATATTCTTGCATGTATTTATTATTAGCTTTAGCATAACGATTACTACATTGAGATATACCCCCACGAATTCCCGATTGCACAAATGCTATTTGATCGAAATCTGTAAGTAATTCTAATTTAATTTTCGTGCATTTTAACATGGCATCCCAACTTAACCCAGGGGCTGTATAGTAATGAGTAGGGTCTAATCCATAAGTTTGCAGACATAGGGTTCTAAAATTTTCAAATACATCAGTTAATAATAAAACATCGGTTTTAAGATATAAGTTAGAATAATCCAACATATCTTTACAATGAAAATATTGCCAAACATCTCTAGCATGATTGTATTCGTCGTCAGAAATATGTGAATCAGTTAAAGAACTGTAAAAATTATCTTTACTAGGGAGTGATGAAAGCTTAAGGGAATCATAAGATGTCATAAATTCGTATGGATAAACTCCTTTCCTTCTTAATCGTTTGAAATCGTCATAGTTCGGAAAATTATAATTTAATGTTTCAAGTTGTTTTTCATTTAAATTTCTAGCTAATTGATCTAGACTACATGGTAAAAATTTTAGTGAATCTATAAACCTCAATTCAACTTTTTGATTATTTACATTTATTTTTTTTGAGAACGAGATATATTTTTCCTTTGTTTGAGGGATTATATCTATTTCTCCTTCTAGAGTATTTAATGCATGAACAATAAAATGAGAATCGTAATTACTAAGGTTATGCAAAATAATTGGAATATGACCAGGGATTCGAAACTTAGTTTTACAAATATCGTGTGCAACACCTATGAAATTTCCTGTATGCGTATTAAAACATAGTTTATCTTCACCATTTAAACTAAAGTGACATATGAAGCATTCTTTTTCGTTTAAAATTGTTTCGTTTTCTTGATCGGTTAGGGGTTTCTGATTTTTAACAAAAGTGTTTTTTGTACAAATATTTTTTATGTCTTCATACAACCGATCCATAAATACTCGTGTACAATTTGGACCACTGTATGTTACATATTTTGATAGCTTATCATCATATGAACATTTTATGTAGTAACCAAAACTGTAAACTTCGTGTTTATGAATGTCACTTGTATAAGGTTTTGATGGATTGTTTGAGCAGGATTCAATTGGATATAGGAAAGCCTCAAAATCAGCATGTATTACGAAAGGTATTTTTAACGCCCTATTAAATTTATCAAATTTTAATATATTATTTGGAACAGGTTTACCGAACCAGTCTTTACCAGTTGTGACACCGTTTGGTATTTCGGTTTTTACATGGGAACAATCGTTTAGCTGATGATTGCATAACCTTTCTTGTGTTGGAAAGTGTAATAAACATCCATCACAAATGCAAACTGCATGTTCTTGATTGGAAATTTGACTACTTACCAAACGTGACAAATTTTTGATATAGCAAAAATGATTAATATTACCACATGAAAAAAATAGTAAATTAACGTGACTAGTTTTTCTAGATTTAGTTAAAAATAACGGCCCCACTACACTATGCTTTTTTATTTTGATGTCATATTCTAATCCAAAAACGTTTATACTAATATCGTTCAATCTTTCAATTTTTGATATATCACACATTTTAACCGGAAAAGATACTCCTGTAAAGTTTAGTTTATTTGAGTGCACCATGTAAGATGAAACTCTTTCCGAATTTTTGGTAACTGGGTATAATGCTGAAAGCAAAGCCCATTTAAAACACAAACTATCATTATTCTTTACATTAATTACCGCTTTTTTAAGTTTAATGTCTCTAGGTAATTCAATATATGATTTCCCGCGTAACGGATCAAATTTATTTACATTCATATCTAAACTATTAATTTTTTTAAGACTCCAACCGCTATCTTTTTTCTCAAAAGAACTAATTTTGGTTACAAATGTGTCACAAAGAGATGTAAAGAAAATATTAAAGTCATCACCTTGCATTATTATATAATTTGAAGTTTGGAACTCAAATGTGTTAGAAATATTTTTTGTTTCTTGAACAAAATCTGCATGCAGCACAAAATTTACTTTAAAAATTGTCAGTGATCGAATCAATTCTACAAATAATGTTATTATTTGATTTTTGATAGACTCCATAAATATTTCGGGTGTCTCGAATGTTTTTAATTCTTCACATTTACTATTGATTTTATATGACATTATTCTATTACCAAAAGTTGATTCAACGACTATTACGTTTTCTAAAGTACTATGCGATTTTGTAACATTACTTTTATGAAGATTACTTTTTAAATGGTTTGCGGAATACCTTTTACGAACTAATATTTGACAAAAAGAACAGTTCATCATTTCATCACTCACACTGTTAGATCTGGTTGACGATGTAGATGCCCTATCTTCATATCTTGCTCTTTTTGCGCTAGTAGCGTTTTCCTGATGCATTTTTATTTAATTCTCCTCCGGTCTGAAGAGTAGATTCACTGGAACGACAAAAAAAAATTATAAGTTTGGAGTGAACCCTATTAATGTAGTAAATATTATTTTAAAGTAACATATTACAATAACACTTACTTGATATTTGTTTCAACCTTTTCACATAAGTTGTAGAGATCTTCGTTGAAAGCATCGTCAAACACACCAGATGTCTCCACTTTTTCACAAATTTTGCTTAGTTCGTCTTCAAAGTCACTCATATTTTCTGTGTCAATAGACGTGCAAAAGAAAGTACTGACACAAACTTCACTGTTCTCCATTGTTGATTTAGAAAAGGGTAACAACCAGTTACAATGTACAAAGTCGAATGATATTCTTCACACTTTTACGAAGGTTTAAATAAATGTAGAGCAGGTACTTAGCTACATTATTAAAATAGGCTTACATTATTACACTAATGACTTAAAGAGCTCAAAAATTTTAATGTGACTCGTTAATTGTTTTTAAAATTGTATTTCTTACAATTCTCTGCGCTTGCGATGTCCTTTGTTATGTTATAAACAAGTTTCTTCGTTTCTTTGTAACTGTCATTAGCATCATTGGTGTAGTATTTTAATTTGTAATCGGCATATTTCCATTGTTGTTCAGTTGGAACTTTTTCTATTTTACTCAAATTAAATATCTCAATTTTTATAATATGCGTTGCGTGTAAGTTATCGTCAGCATTGGTTGAAATAAAAATATTGCCATCTTTGTGAGCTCGCGACACCGTTGATGACATCTTTTTTGTCTGCTTACACTTTTTGATTTCAAAAAGTGTGTCTAGGTTGTCTTCCGATTTAACTCTTTTCAATGTTTTTGGTAGTTTGTGAGTTATGTTATCTTGGCTTTCTTCGTCGTTAGAAAACGAATAATAATAATGTTTAAAAGTATTTTCTTCGGTGTTAAATGAAGCCTGCAACAACAATAACAAATGCTTAATATACATCCTAATATTATAAATGTGAAAGTTTGTGAAGATGGATGGATGTTAGTTACTCTTTCACACAAAACCTACTTAACAGATTTGGATGAAATTCGGTATAGTAGTTGTTAAAGCACTGGATTAAAACACACAATACTTTTTACCCCGAAAAAATTTACAGTGTCCCCGTGGGGTACTGTATTTATGCAAATGGAGCAGCGGGCAAGTATATTAATAAGTATAATACTTTACTAAACAATGAAAATATATTATAACACTCACCTCCATAGTAGTTGTAGAGCACTTGTCACACAAACTTGTACATAAAATAACAACTTCACCACACGATGACCGACTGTGACAATACTTAAAACTTTCGGCCATTATATACAAAACTTGTGGAATGCTAATTGTATTTCAACACAACTGTTATCGTTGGGTTAATGGAGGCACACATTCCGTCCTTAACTATCGCTAAAAATTATTTCGTCAATAATTACATTCCATTGATAACACATTAGTACCTGTTAAACAAGTTAGAACTTGCACATCGAAATTTTTAATATACATTGAAATGATTGCACATCTTCATGGTGATATATTCAACCAGGAAAAGTTTTTAATTTGTTCGATTTAACACCTTCATGGTGACATATTCAATCAAGAAAAGTTTTTAATTAATGGTGTTGAGATGTATAGTTGGATTTGTAAATAATGCAGCATTTAATGGTTGTTTGTCTAAAAATCCATATAATTTTGAGAACTATAAAATGAATTCCTTTTGTTTATATATTGACGGTCAACAAATTCCTTCAAAACCTTTACAACCATCTTTTGATAATAATATTTTTACCACAACTTATCACACATTATTCTCAGGAACAGGAATACATTTTCTTAACGAAGGTAATGGGATATCTCACGATAAGTATTCGAAAGGTTATTGTTTGCTAGCATTTGATCTCACACCTGATTTGTCAGCCAATTCATCTAGTCATTGGAATCTAATTAGACATGGTAGTGTTAGATTAGAAGTTCGCTTTGAATCTGCTCTGACTCAAACGATCAATTGCGTTGTTTATGCAGAATTCGATAATGTTATAGAAATAGATAAAAATCGCAATATTTCAGTAGACTATAGTAGTTAAGTATATTATTCATAGGTTTTTATTTGTATATCTTATATGTGTATTGAATAAAAAATTTACTACAAAAAACGTTTATTTTTTCTCCCTCATATAATATGATGATATTGATATCAACTTTAAATATCATGATTTATATCAAGTTTGGTTAAGATGGTGCACATTAATACTCAATCGCTAGAGCAGATAAGATCACCATACCTAAACAGTATTCATGGATACTTTAGTCATACAGAAATGTTTGAAAAAAATTGATGCAAGCATTGAAAATAATGTTTACGCGGCAAACCGATTACCGATACATGTTCCAGTTCCATGCTATATCGTGAGCAATTTGGACGCTGATAATAAAGCAGGTTCCCATTGGATTGCCATACATATTGATAAACAAGGTATTGGACAATACTTTGATTCATATGGTCGGTCTCCACAGGGATATCACCGAAAGTTTCTCGAGAGAAATTGTAGAATATGGTCATACAATATAGCTAGAGTACAAAATGATTATACCATGGTTTGTGGAGAATACTGTATAATGTATCTGTATTATATTTATAACAATAAGTCACTGAATGATTTCTTTGTACACTTTGGTGCAAATACTTTATTCAACGATTTGAAATTATGTAGTTTATTTGAGTGTTATTTTACGAATAAAATGACTCACTTACAATACCATTGTTGTTTCACTTAACCACTAATGGCCCTAAGCTTATCACCGTCCATTGTTGCTTATCACCGCTGCATGACGTAATTAGTAAATGAATAGAGCTTAATGAACCTAGTGATTGCAAAAGTCTATCTTTGTAACCGTTAGAGATATTGAAAAGCGGATAAGCGCAATCGATCGGGCATGGGCAAAAACCCTCAATTTGTCACCAAACTTTTTTTTTTTTTCTTTTTTTTTTTTTTTTTTTAGCTGGTGATGCCCATCGAACGCCGAAAATCTGGAGCAAACCGGGTTCACCGGGTCTGCCTTTGAGCCAGACCCGGTGAAAACCTACTACTCCCCTGTTTACCCTGTAGGGGTTGAATAACGAAAAATCGTGAATTACGTGTTTACTTATTTTCTTTTAGGACTACATTTATAAAGTTCCAAGTCGAAATGATCATTTAATATTTTTACGTCATACAAAATTTTATACACCTTTTTACCAATTAATAGACCTAATTGTAGAAAATATCGAATTCGTTTTAGTAGGTAATGTCAAACAGATATATCACGAAATTTCAAACAGATCTGACCAGAAACAAAAAAGTTACATACAAACGTTAATATGTGAGTTTCGTAAAATACCTTCTTTGTGGACCTATACGTCACAAAAGAAAGTCACGCTCCAAATATTACGTTTCTAACTTCTAGTTCTTAGTAGCCTCGGTGTGATGAATCAGTCAGTCAGGACATGTTACTTTATAAAATAGAAGAGTTCGGTTACCCAGGTGGTAACCGAGCTTAGCTCGGAGCTCTAGTAGATTTTGAAAAAAAATAATCACAAAAATATTTTACCGGGGTTCGAACCCACCACATTCCGAATTTCCGAACAACGTGAAAATCCGACTGACATTATAGAGTCGAAATTATTGATATTCTGTTGCACGACGAAATAAAAAACATATATGACTTAAAATGCGCAGTTTCCCAGGGATAAAAATTAGTTAGACCGATTTTTTATCTCCCAAAACTCCTTACATACTAAATTTCATGTAAATACTTGCCGTTGCCGAGATTACGATTATATATAATATACAAGATTGTCTCGTTTAAAGTATAAGAGTACCTGGGACACCGAGCTTTGCTTGGAGTTTTATTAGAACTATAAAATAATTAAAAATAAATATCTATACAAATAAATAAATTTAAGTGTATGTTTGTAATTTTAAATTAACAGGTTTTCACTAAATGCACACGAAAGTATATACGGTACTAACAACAAAATAACAAATGTAAAAACAAGCAGCTAGTAAAAGATATAAATGAAATAATAAGAATCACAAAAATGTTTGTCTGACCGGGATTCGAACACGGCCTACCACTTTCCAAATTTCCAAACAACGCAAAAATTATACATAGGTTAAAATTATACATACGAAATTATTTATTTATATTCAAAATTTGAATAAATAAGCTTACTCATTTCTAAATAAAATCAGTTGTTCAAAAACTGTATATGCGATTCTCTTGACGGGGATTAATATTTTCTTATCCAGCTTTCAACCATAATTTTCTTATTGTATCACTTTTCTGAAAACTTAAAAAAAAACAACTATTTTAGCTCGGTGCCTTCGGCTTGACCTTTCGGAGATTACCCTTTTCTTACCCAGCAGTGCTATTGCACTAAGTTCGTGTAGTTGTGTTCGTAAGTGCGTGCATCGCGGGCACCGGGCGCGAGGTGAGGGGTCGGCACCCCGCGTCCACCCGCGCGCGATCGACGCTTCGGCGGTTCGCTTTCTCGGTACGCTTTGATTACCTATGCAGTGCGCAGTGTGATTAGTTTGCGGATTAATATATAACGGATTGTATATTATGAATGGTAAATGTTATTGTTTATTTCATTTTGTGTTCATAGGTAGTGTATGGTTATAGAAGTATACGCTATATACGCTGCAGATATTTCCCGAGCCCCAGACTTTTTATGTCGGGGGGGAAAGGGGCTGCCACGGGGCTGACGTGTTGGGCAATAGGGCTGCCCCACGTCATACTCCGGGCGCACAAAAGAAATATTTGCGCCGGTTTGAGCCGGCGCGGGGTAAAGGGGGCGGGGGTGCTTTAGTAAACTGGTGCCTAAGATTTATATTATATTAGAAGAAGGTGTCTTCTAAGCGCGCCGGGCCCTTGAAAGGGGCCTTGGACGCGAAAACATGATCAGGGGCTATGCCCCTCTGCATGTGGAGTTCCTGTTAGAGACGCACCCAGTACGAATACTGGGCGCAAAGACGTCGGTTTTAGGGAAGACCCCCCGCGGCAGAACGCGGGGGAAACCCGAGGTAGCGAGGGAACAGAACGTAGCGAGGGCCGTGGACGGCCAAGACCTGCGGTCGATTCCGACGATGCGTGGGGTCCTGGTCCGGGGACCAGGAAGCGTGTATGGGTCCACTCCACACGCGCCGCTTTTGTCGACCACGGACACAACCGACCAGGGAAATGAGGGGGTGGGGGAAAGGTATTTCCCGAGCCCCAGACTTTTTATGTCGGGGGGGAAAGAGGCTGCCATGGGGCTGACGTGTGGGCAATAGGGCTGCCCCACGTCATACTCCGGGCGCACAAATGAAGTATTTGCGCCGGTTTGAACCGGCGCGGGGTAAAGGGGGGCGGGGGCATCGATCCAACGGTGCATTTTCGGGAGCGCACCGCGCATGGGGGCGTCTCGGCCGCGTGGCTCCGGATGTTCCCTGCGTCTGGTGTCGTCGGGGCGATTGCTGTGGGCGAGCGGGCATGCCACGGCAGCGGGTCAGTTGGCCGGGCACGCGGCTACCGCTCGCTCAAAGAAACAGGTGATCCTGGAACTTAAAAATAAAATTAACGCGTTCAAGGAGCGCGGGGGGGGGGGGGGGGGCAGTGCATAGCACGCATGAGTCCCGAGTCCGGTACGTGCAGCTCGGATCTCCGGCAGTCACAGTCGGCTCCTCTGATAGGAGCTTCTGGATGCCGGAGATATCCAGGCGCAGGTTCGAGCTAGGGCCTGGGGTTCCAATTTTTTATAAGGGCTGCGATGGTGGGGGGCGCCTTTTAAGAGGGCCTGAATAAGGGTTGGGAGAATATCCTCAACGGGCTGAACCTTCTGAATAAGGTCCATGGCCAGGGAGAGGAGGGTCTGCAGCAGCTCTGCTGTGGATAAGGGGGCCTCGCTTACCCCCGACTCTGGGGGCAGCAGAGGGGATACCAGAGTCTGAG
This sequence comes from Phengaris alcon alcon, assembly GCA_037179445.1. Classification (NCBI taxonomy): domain Eukaryota; kingdom Metazoa; phylum Arthropoda; class Insecta; order Lepidoptera; family Lycaenidae; genus Phengaris; species Phengaris alcon. The sequence goes on along the minus strand of JAYRCH010000369.1, from coordinate 700,478 downwards.
AGTACGGGGGGGCCACGTAATTTGCAGGCTCCGGGACGTTGATATTTTCCACGACTGTGATAGCCGAGGAGGTGGCACTGGGTGTGCGCGAGGAGCGCTGGGTGCGCGGGGAGCGCGAGGGGCGCGGGGTGCGCGGAGAGCGCGAGGCGCGCGGAGACCGCTGCGAGTCCCATCGTGAGGTCAGGCTGCGGTGGAGCGAGCATAAGTGGCTCCAGCTCCAATTGGATGTTGTCTGTTGGAGAGACGGTATCACAGGGGGCGGCCACAGGAGAAGCGGCATCTTTCCTCCTGGTTTTTCGGCTTCTTTGCTCTCCGTGCGGGGGGAGATAGAGGCCGAGGGGGCAAACGACTCTAGGGATGCAGTCGTTCGCCTCCGCCATCAAGGAAGTTGAGGTTGGCGGAGGAGGTGGGGCCTCCCGCACGGGGGGACGCAGGTCGGATTTAGCGCAGGGGGGGAGGGGGGAGCATTTTCTGGTCGCTTCCTTGCCTCCCTGCGGAATTTTGGACAGTCCCTGCTGTTTCCAGGATGGGCCCCACTGCAGTTTGCGCAGAAGGGCGGCTCGGTGGAGGGGCGGGGGCAATCCCGCGCAGAGTGTTCGCCGGCACACTGGGCACAGACTGCCTTACGGTGGCAGTTGTGGCTGGAGTGCCCGAACCGGAGACATCGATGGCACTGGGTCGGGCCGCCGCGGCCCCGCCAGGCTTCGATGTAAATACCCGGCATATACAGAAGTTCAGTGACCTTATATATGCCGGGGACGACGTCAGGAGCCCTGACGATGCGGGCGAAATAAATGCATCCGCCGGGTTCGGATCTCGCCGGGACTTCGGACACGTACTCCGCCACGTATCCTAGTTCGGCGAGTCCGGCCTTGATATGTTCGGTATCGGTGGCGGAAGGTAGGCCTCTGATTCCTGCCTTAATAGCCCTGTCTTGCGGTAAAGAAAAAGAAAACCAGGTGGCATGTCCCTGCTTTTCCAGGTCCGTGAGATAGGATTTAGTGACCCGGTATTCGTGTTCGCTTCGGGGCGTGAAGCGAATACCTGGGCCACTGTTTTGGCATTTGGCGTGTGCCCCAGGATGTCACGGAGACGACGAAAGTGACGCACCCAGTCGTCGATCTTCTCGACGACCAGAGGCGGGTAGCGAGGTGTATTGGGGGGTGGCGACGTTTTTGCCGACACAGATGTGGGAGCAGAGAGTTGGTAGGTATCGGTAGGTACGGTAGGTACCTGTAAGTTGGTGGCACTCACCTCAGCGTAGGTAGGCTGGCGGCCGGTGTACCTGGCCGTCGGTAGTGTAGGCAGGTCGATGAGTGGTGGCGGGAAAGTAGGCGCGCGGTGGCGGTACTCGCGCGGCGTGCTTGTGCGGGGATCTGTGGCCGCACGGGGTGCGGCACGGCGGTTGTCGCACGGCTGTGGTGCCGGCGAGGCATCAGGCGAGCGCGGGGTGCTCGCAGTGGGCTGGTGTGAGCCGTGCGGCTGAGTAGCCAGCGCGGTATGATGGTGTCGCGGCTGGGTAGCCAGCGAAAGGCGGGCTGAGCCCGCGGTGTCGCGGGGTGTATCCGCTTTCAGGACGTTGTGGCGTCCAGGGTGTGCAGCAGGGTAGCGGGAGTCGCTCGTCTGCGCAGAGCGGCGCGATGTGCGCCGGGTTTTGGCCGAACCCTGTTCGGCTGTGCGGGACAGGGGCCCAGACTCGCCGCAGGCCGCCATCGGGAGGCATTGGGGCGGGGGGGTACCAGTACACCCCCGCGAGAATGCCGAGGGCGACCCGGGGCGGGCGGTGTCCTGTCCGTACAAGCTAGGCTCGGCGAGCAGGCGGTAGTGCGCGCGGTCCGGGATCGAGCGTGAGCTAGACCTCGACGAGGCCAGGCTGCACGACGACTCGGAGTCCGCACAGAAGTCTTGGTAGTCGCGGCTGTGTAGCCGCGGGTCGTGATTCGTCATGCTCGACACGAGTAGAGCACAACATGTAACACATAAGTCACACAAACAGTTAACACTGACGGCAACAAGTGTACGTCTTCTAAAACAAGGTACTCACAGAGAATAAACGGAACACTAAGTGTACGCACACGAGGACGGTACACGCACTTAGGGGGGCTGTCTCCTCGTGACCCAACGTTGAGCCGAAACTCAACGGGAGGCCAAGAGCAGGGCAACTCCCCAGCAAGGCGCAAATCCACAACTTATTCTAATGAATAAGGTGTGGATTTACGGTCGCTATTAGGAGTAATAGGCACTGCACTAGTAAGGGTCGGCACGATCGCGGAGTGAGCGCGACACTCGACGCGTTTCCGAGCGAGACGGCACTAACGCGGAGTGAGAGCGAGTCACTACTACGCAGTTAGAGCGAGACGGCACGAAACGCGGAGCGAGACACAAACACACGCGAACTAGGAGACAGGACGATCCACCTAAGATTTAAATCAAGCGACTCCGACTTGAAAGGAAATGAGGCTTTTTGCCCAAAACAATGACCAATCAGTTTTCGACAATTTTTTCTTACTTACTTAAAATGATTCAAGTGTACCCAGGACTTTCTTCTAAGTGATATTCTGATTTGGATGAGACGGAAAGAAACATTCAATGAGTGTAAGAGAGACAGATATTGACGCCACAAGTACGCGAAACGGGTAGACACAATGCTACTAGTGTGGGCGAGACAATGTCGCTATTGTTCATGTTCCCGACGTACAGCACACAAAATACAATAGATCAGTACGTTACTCTACTTCGTTTACTGCGCACACCGTATTAGTTCGTCTTGATTTCGTACATACCACTTTTTGCTTTGTTAAATGGACTTGATTGCTTGTGATTTGGATTTGGACTGTTTAGTTTCTCTTTCAACGACCTTTGCTTTCTCCTGGACTATCGTTGACCGTGTGATTGTGTAGTACCACCATGTCGGTGTACACCGCACAGGAATATGCCAACATGCATCTCATTTATGGTGAATGCCGATGCAATACTAGTGCTGCAGCTAGGCTTTACCGCCAAAGATACCCAGTGACGTGCATTGGATTATGACACTAGGTATGCGGCGAAGTACTCGGTCACAAAAACTTTTTCGTTTATAGATTTTTAGCATAACTACAGCCAAGCGACGGATCTCTAAGTCGAAACCATGCCAACAGAGCAAGTCTTAGATGTACTACTATTCATGTACATCTTCTACGGCAACGCAGACAAAACAGCGATTGATCGTCGCGGCGGAAGAAATTCTAATAAGTAAAATAATAAGCATATTTTAAAATATTATAACTACTCACCAGTCAGTCAGCTTCAATTTTAACATATTCAAGGTTCCGGTTACTTGAGATTACTATATCCCGATGTAAATTACTAAATAGTATGCAAGGAAAACAATATAATTTAATTGTGTGTACACAACCACACAGCCAGTTATACGTTTCATAACTTTTAACATGAAATTTTCGAGTTACATTATTTTTTTGCTGGTTTAATTGTTGTAACTCGGGTACACACCTACCTTTAGACAGAATTTGAATCTTTTCACTGAATGACAATTGTGAGAACTTGTTATTTTTAATATTTAATAAACACACATATTCAAAACCTCACAGTCAAAAAACATTTTAAAAAAATCCACTAACTCACTAGTAAAAGCAAATCACTACAATTATTATAGAAACTCAGTAATAAACTGTTAAATGTAAACACTTTCAAATGTTAAAATGAAAAATCTTTTAAGAAAACTATAAATAAACTGGAGCGATTAAATTGTAAACAATGCTTATCACATGAAATATGCAATATGGCCCCCGCGAAACACAAAACGTTTCTTCTATTTAAACAAATAATACCTTACTAAACAAAAATGCATATTGTGCGTACATGATTCATTAGATTCGCGTCGTATTGTTTTTACTCGGATTATAGGCAACGAATAATTTCCAACAAGCCAGTTCGGCGGTTTTCGGAAGCGATCGGATAGCCGAACCGAAGCTCTCGGCTCGGCTCTCGGTTCGGCCATCTCCCGCCGCATGACTTATCGCTGTTTATTTATGTCGATATTCATGGGTGTGTGCGTTTGCGAAGTATGAAAATTACACACACATGCGATGATTTTTCCTGCAGAATTTAACGGCATTCGTTGCTATTTATAAAATATAAAACGTACGAATGTTTTATTAAAATATCTGTGAATGACAAGTAAAGCACTGCATTTCTGCCTATATGGAGCGCACGCCCCTGAAGATACCCAAACGCTGCTCGTCATCCCGATCATCGAGTTTTTGTGAATGGGTACCGTTCACTCTCAGAGGGACGATTCCCAAGCCAAGTACACAGTGAAGGAAGAAATCGCTTGCCTTACGATGACATCGTACTACAAGCAGTCGCAGAAGATCCAAGTACTTCAGTACGACAAATCGAAGAAAGCACAGGAGCGCCCAAAAGTGTAGCCCATCGAATCATGAAAAGTCATGCGCTCCACCCATACCACGTCACGCGAGTACAAACTTTACTACCCCGGGACTATCTCCCAAGAGTTACGTTTTGTGAAACGATGTCACAAAGACACCGGACAAAGACATCCACGATTCATAGACAAAATTTTATGGTCCGATGAGTCCACTTTTAAAAAAGATGGGTACATGAATCTACACAACTTACACGAGTGGCATGTAGATAATCCACATTTGATGAGAGAGGATAGATCCCAGTATCGATTCAAAATAAACATGTGGACCGGGATTCTAAACGGGAGAATCATCGGACCTTTTGAACTGCCAGAGACCATGAACGGCGACATTTATTTGGACTTTTTAAGAAATCATTTACGAAATTTATTGGAAGACGTACCTCTGCACATTTACAGAGACATGTGGTTCCAGCAAGACGGCTGCCCGGCGCACTATGCCCGTTCAGTGCGAGATTATTTAGATAATGAATATCCAGAAAGGTGGATAGAGCGGTCTGGTACCATTTCGTGGCCAGCCCGTTCACCTGATTTAAATCCGCTAGATTTTTTTTACTAGGGAGCTGTGAAAGAAAAAGTGTATACAAAGCCAATTGAAAATGTAGTTGAACTATGACGACAATTAACGCAAGCAGCTGAATTAGTTAATAATGGCAGATTTGCCCGTCTGATAAAACGGTCTTTTTTAAAAAGCTTGCATTTATGCTGGTGGGAGGCAGTTTGAACATTTGTTATAATGTAATAAAATATTTTAGTCTCCAAAAATTTGTTTCAATTAAAAACTTCCTAAAAAACACCTTTCCTAAAGTTAAAAGTAATGAGACACTATGGCCCCCGTGGCCCGTGATATTCTTTTACTTTTTTTCTCTCTTTTGGATTTTGTCTCTCTTACTCTCCTTGAATGCTTCTCTTCGTCTCATCCAAATCAGAATATCACTTAGAAGAAAGTCCTGGGTACACTTGAATCCTTTTAAGTAAGTAAGAAAAAAATTTCGAAAACTGACTTCCTTTACAAAAATCAATATTGTCCAAAATTTAAGAAACAATCTAGCAAGTGTCATACCATTTTAGAATCCTTATTAACTGCGCCAAGTTTTAAAATTACCTGCCAAACAAGCGTAGTACATTTTTTTTCCAGTACAGTCAGTTAAAGTCGAGCAAACTATTAAATTCGAATCATTGTTTTGGGCAAAAAGCCTCATTTAATTTCAAGTCGGAGTCGTTTGATTTAAATTTTAGGCACCAGTTTACTAAAGCATTATTCAAGATTACATACAAAAAAAAATTACAAAAAAAGTAGAAATTTGTAGTGCCGGGAACTAAAAAACCACCACAAGATGTCGATTTTTCGATTTTTTTTAAAAGCTTTGTATTTTTTGAGACACATTACTTGGATTTTTTTTTTAATTTTTCTGATAACTATTGTAACTTGGCCTATCACTGGTTTATGGTTTGACGTCGATTTACGGGACACCCTGTATTTACCTCGGATAATTGGTTTGTCGGCCATTCGGCCACTACCAACATAGCCTATTTTGGCTGATTTTTGGGGCGCATCGCGTCTCAAAAATCGGGAGGCGCGTCTCGAAATTGGGAGGCGCGTCTCGAAAATTTGGGAAGCGCGTCTCGAAAATCGGAAGGCGCGTCTCAAAAATCGAAATGTGCATCTCAAAAAATGGGAGGCGCGTCTCAAAAATCGAAAGGCGCGTCCCAAAAATCGGAAGGCGCATCTCATATTCAACCTGTGGGATGACTCTCTAATATTTTGTATGTTAATATGAGGTTCATATACTTGGCTTCAGATGGCGCAGCAAAACGAAAACAGCTTCATCACTCTTGCCGAACTGCTCGACGAAGAGGGAGCCTTACACAGTGAAGACGAAATTCTCGGCCGGCTTAAATTATTAGCACAGGAAGCCTTACCCGATGGCTGGACGAAATGGGAGGTTACTCGTCTTTCAAAGGAGAAAAAAGTCTTTGGAGAAAAAATAGAAGCAAATACGCTAAACAAGCTATTATTTGCGCTTCCTACCGTCGGTATAGTCCGAGCCTTTGATCCAGAAGCTGATCATCTGTCGGAGAAGGGATACCGAGAAATACGGATGAAGCTCTTAGACTGGGCCTTCACCAGGGCACTAATTCTTGGACCTCCCGCTATCACTAATAGAATTCGAGGCTCTGCCACACGGATCTATTTAAGCAAGCAGTGGAAACAATTAGGTCAATGATGCACACTAGGAGGGAGGTGAATAGAATTCTTGCAGATCTATGCGACTCAGGAAACACAAGAAAGAGAAGGTGAACGTCTGCTAGGGAATCTTCTGCCTTGTCAGGCAGTGGACCAAAAAAGAGCAGACTCGATATGTTGGAGGACAGAATGAATGACATGTTTTCATGTCTTCTTTCGAAAATAGAAACGCTGCAACCTCCTTCTCCAACTCCTCCAGAGTCAGAGAGATCATACTATGAAGATCAAGTGCATTGCGATTCGCCTCCGCCTGTCTCATCAGACACAGATTGGGCAGCACCTTCTATAAGTCTGAATATCAGTCAAAGGTTGTGTCGGACTACGTAACACTAGATGCGAAGGACGGAGAGGCTTCATTCATAAACGCTTTTAGTCGACTCTGGCATTACAGCCTATCCTGGATTTTTCCTCCTCCCCCCCTAAAACCCAAAGTTTTCCAGCACCCGAACAGCACGGCAGGCATCTTTCTGCTAGTAGTACCCCGTTTGGAGAACGCATTTTAGAGGGGACTTCTAAAGAGCAGAGCACTGGATGCTAGAATTTCAAATCCACAACCTTCATCAACACTTGATCGTTCTGTCAAACAATCAACCTCCGAAGGACATAGACAGCCTGTGTTTAGAGGTCTGGAGGGTACGAGGTGGAGTAGTATAATAGATGAAGTGTCTCAGGTTGACGTTAACCTTTTACAATCAGAATGGCGCGACTCCACCTGGAAAACTTATGGGTCTTCTTGGAAACAGTGGGTCTCGTGGTGTAAACAAAATGGACGCCATATAGCCAGCCTCGCCCACAGGATCTCGCTACATATCTACAAGCAAGCAAGAGTAATAAAACTCTGTTACCCCTATACTGGTTCATAAATCCGTGGTTACATCTTTAGCAGATCCTTCCCAGGGACATCGGTTAACCTCACATCCACTAGTTACTATGATGTTGAAAGCAATAAGTCTGTGCGCAGTTTCGAAGTCTGTGGCGAAGTCCAAAGTTTGGAACGTAGAGGATTTGGTGCAGTGCCTAGAGAAAACGCCATTGTATTTTGGCCGTATTTTGGATCCAAAACAGATAAATTTAATGCGCGTCAGTCTGGTTGGGAACTTTCACCGTCAGAAGATACTCATTTAAATATAGTTAAATCGGTTCATTGAGTAATTGTATGCTCAGCTGAAAGGAGAAAAGCGTGTAAGGATTTACACAGCTTGTTTATTACCACAAGGGTAGTGTGGTACCACCACGTGGTACCACCACGAGTGAAGGCAGCTACGAGAACATACATTGCAGGTTGGCTTAAATCAACATTTCAGGAATTGGGTATTATTTACAGTCCAGGCTCAATCCGGTCAGCTGTAGCATCAAATGATTTCAAAGTAATGTACCCTTAGATAGAATTTTAGAGAAAGGTGACTAGTGTGGGTCAAATAATTTCTTTAAACACTATTGTAAAACTGTCGAATGACCACTTACTACTATTAGTAGTAAGTGGTCATTCGACAGACAGTAACGTTATGAGTTCCTCTTTCTGATTAATTATATATTTAATGTTTTGTTTATTTGCAAAGTATGTTATTGTTAGTTATTTAAGTTACCAGAACAATGTGATTATTTGATTGTGATATTATCTTTAAGATGATAACTAACTGATCTCAGGTACTACATACTTATCTAGTATCGTAAACCTTTGTCCTCTAAGTGTAAATTAAATTCTTAGCGTTAAGTGTTACAGTTTTTGTAGCTATATTATGTCTAGAAGAAATAAAGACGTATTTTTTCTTAACTAAACTTTTCAGTGTTTCTACTTACCTTATCGTCTTATCTTTGAGGTTCACAGTACGCTTATAGCGCCGGCAGAAAGTAAATACGTCTCCGAAAGGTCAAGCCGAAGGGACCGAGCTAAAATATTATCGTTGTCCACCCCGAAGGGAAGAAAACGATTATTTTAGGTCGTGCCGAGGCTTGACCTGGAGTAAGACCTTGCCTGCTTTTTCGATCTCAGGTACTGAGGAAGCGAACCGCCGAAACGTCGGTCGCGCGCGGGTGGACACGGGGTGCCGACCCCTCACCTCGCGTCCGGCGCCCGCGATCCACGCACTTGCGAACACTACACGAACTTAGAGCATTAGCACTGCTGAGTAAGAAAAGGGTAATCTCCGAAAGGTCAAGCCTCGGCACGACCTAAAATAATCGTTTTCTTCCCTTCGGGTCGGAAAACGTTAATATTATTTATTATCATAATCATATCAAATCAAATAATTTTGGTTAGAACAGTAATTATTTAAAGCTGTTATATTATTTTAAAACCACATAAAACACATTCAGAATGCCTTTTGTCTTCAAAGATTACATGACATCTCGCTAATGTAATGATTAAAATAGGGATGTTGCCTAGTGTGGAATGTTACATTTTTATAAATTGAATTTTAAAATTGTTGATTAAAGATACATAAATATAAAAGAAATAGGTATTCAGATTGACGCGATTAAAAATAATAAGCAAATGAAAAATATTGCTTATCTCTTTCTCGCAAAACGATTTATTACGTCACAAGTTGCAACCGCCATACATTTTGTCATCTCTCTAAGGCAGAAAAGCTAAAAAGTGTCCGACGATTAAATAATAGTTCCAAAACTGGCCATAATGGCGCTAGAGTGGCAAGGGTGTGTGATATGAAGTTAGCATTAAGAGATGAAGTAAAGTGAGTTGAGTTTAGTTATTTAACATTTTTGACGACTTTAGTAGATTAAAAGTAGGTAGTTAATTCAGTAAATCATGAAAATTCTAATTACTCGTATAGTCGAAAATATTTTTATATATAAAACCGAAGAAGATGCTAAGATTTAATTATCCGTTTAAATTTTGCCGCTTTACTCTCGTCTGCGTCTGTAGCGCCCCCTATTTAACGCTATTTTACGGACACTTTTCATGTATGGAGATGGTACTCCTTTACTCTATTCTCCATGTTTCTACATTTTGTAATGACAAATGTATGGCGGGTGCATCTCGTGACGTCACAGGCGGATATTTCGCTCTCTTTCATATTGTAATTTGAAATTGTTTGTATCTTCGTTATTTTTTAAGATATATGAAAATGGGTTCATGATTGTCTTTAACATGTTGTCTAACATCCAATAGACGAAAAAAATGTTTATAAGCAACATGCATATTTACACCACAATGGCCTACAAGTCCGCTTCAATTTGACACTATTGACATGCTGTTGGATTTGGAGGCTGGATGGAAAGGATTAATCCATCTTAAGCGTCATACTCACCATTCAGCCAGCAAATCTGAGGCCGCGGCATGAAGTGATAATAAAAGTGATTGACATTAATGACGGCCAAAAGTACTTAAGCGCTGGATCTGCAGGCTGGATGTTCCGGATAATGTTACATTACATTACATTTTCTGCACATAGTCAAATAATAATCTAATATTACTGACGTAACATCTACTAGTACAGTGGTTACTTTTTCAGCGGCATGAAGTGATAATAAAAGTGATTGACACTAATGACGGCCAAAAGTACTTAAGCGCTGGATCTGCAGGCTGGATGTTCCGGATAATGTTACATTACATTACATTTTCTGCACATAGTTAAATAAAAATCTAATATTACTGACGTAACATACTTCTAGTACAGTGGTACCTTTTCAATTAATTGATATTATTATTATATTTTATAGAAATAAATATATTAAAATATTCGACTCTAACTAACATTCGGAGAGGGATATTTGATTTTTGACGTTCAGTTTTCTCTTTTCTTTATTTATCCGAATAGAAAAATTCATGCGATACTTGGAAAAGCTAGTGAAAGATTTTCTTTCGAAGAAGTAACTGATTATTTATTCTTTCTTTTACTTTTAGTATAATTAAAAAGAATACTAAGTGTTAATGTCAATGTCAAACTTTACAGTTTACAGGTACGTCAGACGTCAGTAATAATTGGCGAATCACTAAGGAGCTATTTGAGTTTTGTCGGGGAGTTCAATGGGTGACGTTGTGGAATTTGTAATAGTTCATAAATTTGTGTTCTCTCGGTTCTTAATGTGTAATATTGGTAGAATATTAACCATTAAATATTCGTTAACGTGTACAAGTGTGGGCAAGTGGTACAACTTCTAAAAACGTGCTATTTTGTGTTTACCGCCAAAACTCCCTAGGAACTTTCAGTAAAGCGTCTACCACTTTACTGAATCGACTGACATGACTCATTGACTGTACTGACTATTTATTTGGATTTTGGACTTTGACTAGACTTTAGACTGGACGATATAGGAATACAGTGTTGAAAATTGAAACGAAAGTTCTATTTCCCGCCATCTTTACTTGAGACTGGCAAATAGTTTTAAGATAAGCCGACGCCATATATTAAAAATAATAAAAGGAGCTATTTTAAAGACGAAGAAGAAGCTAGATTTATAACGGCGGCAGCAAATTTTACCTAAGTTAAATCAAAACAATAAATACATACTTAACATAAGTTTTAATTAATGTGTTCTTCATATTATTAAGGGACTTTAAAGTTATAGTGATATTTAAAACTATGTTTTCATGTAAAAAATACGTTTGAATAAAAGTAACCCCTACAATGACTTCAATTGTAAAGTTGCACTGTCTTTCTGGAGTTGGCGATGAGTCTCCACCATGCTACGTTTTACAAATAGATGAGTTTAAGTTCTTGTTAGATTGTGGCTGGGATGAGAAGTTTAATATGGACTTTATGAAAGAATTAAAAAGGTTAGTATTGCAGGTTAGAAATTGGTGAAGAATAAGTACGTTTTACTCTTATAAACTTATCATACAATATTGTATTTAGTATTAATAATGGCACCTAAAAGCAAATACAGTGAGTACAATTTATGAATAGCTTCATAATTTCATTTCAGACATGTAAACAGTATAGATGCAGTATTATTATCCCACTCTGACCCTCTACATCTTGGCGCGTTACCTTTCGCAGTTGGTCAATTGGGACTCAACTGCCCCATATATGCAACCTTGCCAGTATACAAAATGGGGCAGATGTTTATGTATGACTTGTATCAATCACATAAAAATATAGAAGAGTTTAACTTGTTCACCCTTGATGATGTAGACACTGCTTTTGATAGAATTACACAGTTGAAGTATAACCAGAGTGTGGACATGAAAGGTATGTAATCTATTTATTAAATTTATCAACAAAAGGTAGAAAAATCATGTATCAAAAAAGGTAATTTTATTTTTATTTGCTTAAGTAATGAAAACATACTAAGAAAATAATTTCAGTTGTTTTATTATTTTAGGAAAAGGATTGGGTCTTCGCATAACACCAATACCAGCTGGTCATCTTCTTGGAGGCACCATTTGGAGGATAGCAGCACCTGGCGAAGAAGACATTGTCTATGCACCAGACTTTAACCACAAGAAAGAGAGGCATCTCAATGGCTGTGAAATAGAGAAAATCATGAGACCTTCTCTGCTACTGCTTGGTGCTATGAATGCAGATTATGTGCAACCGAGAAGAAGATTACGGGATGAAAAACTTATGAGTAAAGTTTAAATGAATATGTCGACACTCCCTAGGAATAACAACTTAACTCATTTTTTACGTTTTTTCAGGAGAGCGATTTTAATGTTAAAAAATGTTCTCACGCCTACATTTTTTAATAATATTAGTGATTCTTTTATACATAGCATGCATTTTTCGTTCTTTTTCTATTTATTTATTTGTTTTTATTGTAAAATCTCCTTCATGTAGTTTTATGACTTACAATGATAGGTCTCAATATTTGATTCGTATAATAACATTGTAACTTGAAATACAAACACCAAAATGATAGAGAGATTAATGAACTTACGGGGTATATAATTGTATGTCTGAGATACGTTATAATTATCTTTGGTGATTTGAGTTTTTACTTCAAAAATACGAGGTATATCAAGTCAATTATCGAGAATAATACACTAAGGTACCAATTTATGAATAGAAATATTAGAATCGTTGGTAGAGGGTCTGTAGAAATATTTAAAAACTCTAATGGTTTAATTAAAAACATTTATTCATGAAACAATATAATTGGTTTATATTAATTACTTAAAATGGTTAAAACACACGTTCAACAACGTACTTAAAAACAATAACTATAAAATTTATATTTTAATAACATAACTTTGGCTATAAGTTTACATTACTTCCCTTATGAAACTAAAAAACAATTTGTTAAAATTAAAATTATCAAAATTTCTTAAAATTATTTGTTCCTTAAATATTATGTAAAATAGTAATAATGTGAAAAAACTACAATTGTATTATAAAATATGTAATTTTAAAGTCTATAAAGGTATTTCCTAATTACATACAAAAATACTTAAACAGGTGATTAGACTCATGAAAACAACTTTCTAATACTTAAATAGGTGATTTAAGTATTTGTATGTAATTAGAAATAACCTTTGAATTAAAAATTATAATAGTAAATTTTATAGTTTTTTCACTTGATTATTTCTGCTACGCAGGTAATTAAAATTGACGTAATATTATAATATTAGCTTTTTTATAATTTAACAGTCATCGTCATTATCTGTATCCGACTCGTCTTTATCTTTACTCTGTATTGTTTTGAAAGGCAATTTTTTATAAAATGAATGATAAACAGCTGGAATAGCCCTCGCCGTACACAAGCTCCACAAACCTTTATATTTTGCAGCCGATATAGGCAAAGGTTCATTATAAGCTTTCTGAAGACTCTCGTTAAAAGTTAGGCCATCATTGATATCTTCTACAGATTGCGTTCGTCGTGAAACACCACGACCACGACCACGGCGTCGGCCACGGCTGCCTCCACGTCGTCCTCGCCTACGCCCAGATTCTATTAGCTCTAGATTGGTAGAACAATTGATGTCAATTGTTTGACCAACGTCATCATAAAAGTTGTACTGGAAATACATAATATTGGGCGCAGCACTTGAGAAATGTACATGCTTTATCTTCTTCCATAAAACTTTAATATTATTAGTGTCTTAATCCCAATTTGGATATTGCTGACCGTATTTTTTGAAGTCGTATATCATATCTTGCGTAACTTCAGTCAGCTCATATTGTTTTCCAGAAGATTTAGCACATTTAATTATAGTTGCCCATTGATCAGGCGTATACACAGTTTGATTTTTTTGCGTCTCTCAATCAAAGCATGCATGGCATCTCCCTCAGACTGGGAATATCCCACTTCAAAAAAATCATGTGTTGTCTATATTGAATATCTTGCAAGCTTTCGCGTACATACCGAAAACCACGCGATTTTTATTTTGGCCAACACATGAATCCGAATAAAATCGAAAACTTCGTGCTCATTTTTCAATATATTGTTTATTAAAATCATAAACAAAACTACTTATTTCGTTTGCACCCTTTTTACGAATCGTTTCGTTCCATAAATAGTTATGTCCAATGTGCTTACCGATTTCAAATATTGTGAAATTATACACGGCAAATTTACTTTTGTAATAAAAGAGCGATACTTCTGACTGGGGAGTGTTTAGAATTTTCTGTAAATCATAACATGCAGTTATCACACTTGGAGAATTTTTAGATTTCAATTTATCCATATCTTTTAATGATCTCACAATTTCTTTGTTGGCTATATGCAAAGCATGATCAGCGTTTAGTTCTTCTTTTTCTGCAGAACTTTCATTTTTGAAAATATCGCAGGGAAGACATTGGTCTTTCTTTGGTGTGTGAAATCCAATATTAAAGTCCGTATTGAAAATATTCCTGTACTGTCTTAATGTGGCTTTAGGCTTTTCACGATATTTTTCAGTCATCCATTCTTCATACAAATTGTAAAGCTTAGGAACACTAAGTGTCTCTTCGAAATATAATTTTGAACTACGGCTTCGAACATAATGTGACTCTACTGTCGGAATTTCGCCGATATGATTTCGTACCGAGTCTTTTAAATCTTGATCCATAGCATTCACTCGGTTTAAGTGTTGCCCTCGACGGTCTGATTCTACAATTCCACTTCCAGATTTGTCAAGTTTTTTAAACAGTGTGTTTATCCACATATCGCATATGGCTAGAGTATCGAGGAACATTTTTTTTACACACACGAATCTCACGGCCATCGCTAATCTTTAAGTAATATTCTCGATGTCGATTCTCGATTCTCGATTCTCATTTACGATGTGATGGAGTTTCTCTGCTTGTGTTTACAATAATTTGTTTCCTAAGAACCCTTTTAGCATATTTATTAATATAATCCATCTGTCTATTGTGATCCCCGAGAGCCCAAAAATCTTTGAAGATAGTTGATCTTTCAGAATCCAAGATTTTAGTCTGACAATTACGGATACAATTGTAACCGCAACCCGTTTTCATAACTCTTTCAGGAACAACTTTACCTTTTTTATTGACATATTCTTGCCCAAGATTTCTGTTCTTCTTACTTACGACTGACTTCCAATTCTCTTTATATAGACTTCTTTTTATACGGTGACAAAAACGTAACTCAATTTACAATGCTTTCTATGTAGTATGTCCAAAAAACATACTGATAAAAAAATGTAATTAAATATAAATTGTTATTGCTTTTAATCAGGGAGTAACTTATCCGTATTATAAAATTGTATATAAATATAGGATCCTTTTTATGTTGAAATCTATAAAATTTCCACCAAGTGACACGAAATACGTTAATATCATTCTTGATATCTTCGGATCTATGTAACGTAGAAATACCTTTCCAGGACTAAAAAATGGCAAATTAATTGATAAGAAAGAATATGGAATAAACTCATTTTTCACGTAACTCAAGTTAAGTTGTTATTCCTAGGGAGTGTCGATGTGTTAAGTTGATTTGTACTAATTACCAACAATCTTAGACCTTTGTTCTATTAATATAAAATTAGTTTTATCTTACAACCTACACTTACACCTAACTAACACACACCTACAATTTCAATATCAAAAACTATACCTACACCTACTGGGTACTAAGTTACTGGAGCTGGACAATGTTTTTGAAATAGAACTGTTTTGCTGTCCAACCAAACAGATAAAACTGACCTATAAATATTTGAAAGTCAAGTGACACTGGAGACCCGATTTCACACTACCAAACTCGGCAAACAGTATGGGAAAAATTAATATTTTTAGATTAAAAAAAATTCTCACCATTAAAATCTGATCATCATAATTATTTCAAGATCAAAATTAGCCAAATTGTTCCAACAGTTCTAGAGTTTTATGGAGATGCAAGAAACTGCAATCCATTTTTATAAATAGAAATTAGTAGTAATAAAAATAAGCAATCATCTCAAGGTTTTCTTAATATTTCTTTCTCTTAATATTTATAATAATGGTTACAGCCACAATATTGACAACACTCAGAGGAGGTGGATCGGTGTTGGTATGTACGGACACGGCTGGGCGAGTGCTAGAGCTAGCGCACATGTTGGACCAGCTGTGGAGGAACAAGGATTCTGGACTAATTGCATACTCACTACTACTGCTTTCTAACGTCAGCTATAATGTGGTCGAGTTTGCAAAGTCTCAGGTAATTGAAATTTGAATATAATTACTGTTACACAGAAATTGTTTAATGCCATATTATCTACCTACTTAAAGTACGACACTTGTCGTTGTCCATGTTTTTGCCGCGAGCACCAACTAATGTACTCTATATCCGTCCTAACTGCGCGCGCAGAACGCACTGACGCCCCCTATGCCGTGCTGTCAAAAACTGACATGAACTGGTTCGTCGCCTTGCACGTTCGAGCGCGCCAATGGTCGAGTTGCCTCGCGCGGCGGCACGGTACGCATAGTGGGCGGCTGCCGCGCGAGCCAATGTTCGATGGTTTGCCGCGCGAAGTCGATACGCACCTTAGTACATTCTACACTTAATATGCATGATATAATACCTAATTAGATCTCACCCGAAAATTAACTACGAAATGATTGGATTTTTCAGATAGAATGGATGAGTGATAAATTGACCCGAGCATTCGAAGGCGCTCGGAGCAATCCTTTCGCACTAAGGCATCTTCAGCTCTGTCATTCAGTGGCTGAGGTGACTCGGACACCAGGCCCTAAAGTGGTGCTCGCATCCTTCCCTGACCTGGAGACAGGATATGCAAGAGATCTCTTTATCCAATGGGCTCCAAACCCTCAAAACTCTATTGTCATCACATCAAAGTAAATAAAATTTCAAGACATAGTTTTTAACATTGTATATTATTATTCGAAATCCTTTGTATATTAATGCAGTATAATAAGCTTACCTAAGACAATGATAGTTATTGAATTAGTATGAGCACATGCAGTAACATAATTATGATACATAATATTATAGTAAATTTTTTTCACATTATTCACTATTTATTACTTAACTTCCTAAAATATTTCAACCCAATTTCAGGACATCTCCCGGTACATTAGCTCGCGACTTATACGACAAAGGTGGTGACAGAACCATAGAGATGACGATGCGAAAACGTATACGCCTTGAGGGCGCAGAATTAGAGGAATTCCTACAACAGCAGCGGAACAAAATCAAAGATTCTGTCAAGTATGTTCTTTTAATAAATACAGCGTTATATTATTGTGATTTTATCGCATTAAAAATTTAACTTTCTTTAGTGTTGCTTTTTTGAGAAAACATCTTATTTTCTGGTCTCTTTCTGGTTTATAGGCTCTGGTTCTCTCTGCATTTCGTCGAATGCGATTATTTATGCTCTTTAAGCTAAAATATATTATTATATTATATTCATGTATGTGTTAAATAAAGTTATTTCTTCTTAATTCTGTTATGTATATTATCTTATCCCTAGATTACCGTAGAACACATTTGGTGTCGCTTCGTCAAATGGGCCAAATTATCTCCTCTATTATCGAATCTATCTATACCCCTGTATCATTGTAATTCAGGGAGATGGAAACGGGTGTATCCTCCGACTCGGAATCGGACGGCGAGCTAGAAATGCTGGTGGTGACGGGGCGGCACGACATACCCGCGAGGGGCGGCGCCGCGCCCACCGGCTGCTTCAAGTCTAACAAGAGGCACTATGCCATGTACCCCTGTCATGAGGAGAGGTCGCGGTATGACGACTATGGGGAGCACATAAAGGTAAATCTATGTTAATATTATAAAAAGAAAAGCCATGTTTTTTTTTACCGAATAAGCTCCGTAACTACAAGACCGACTTTGATAAAATTTTGCTCAGATATAGTGAAGGCCACGTGGAAGGACATAAGATAGGAAATATACGGTTCCCGTGAGATCTCCTTCTGCGAAGTCGCAGGCAACATCTAGAAGTAAAAAATTTAGTATGGTAACTTAGTGCATGTGTTTGTGTGTCGGGCGGAATTTTGGAATAGCTTTAAGTAATAAAAATAATTGGTAGTACCCATGGACCAAACATATATAGACTGACAGAACTCATACAAAAAAACTTACACAAAAAAATGGTCCGGATTCTGCTTATGTCTAGATGGCGTTAGTAAATAGTCATAAAATAAATCTATTGCAGAAATTAGAGAAGTAAATCAATTAAACTCTCTTTTAAAAAGGAAATATTATTTTTCGGTATATTTCCAGTGTGATCTTAAAGTTTAAAGGATGATATTTGATAATTTTCTCTAAATCCTGAAAAATGAACCTCAACAGCTTGTTTCTATACAATTATGGTAGATGGCGTAGTATTAGGGTACAACGTGTGATCACTAGATGGCGCGCAAAAGTATCGGATTCCTCTTATAAGTACGTCTTATTAATATAGGTACAATGTATTATTTAAATATATATGAAAATTTATAATTTTGATTTGATTTGATTTTGATTTGATCATCTATATTTTTAATTGGATAATGACATCTCAATAAATTTTTATTTAAATTTCTAGGATCTAAGCAAATTCTCAATCCACCATTCTTTTTCATGGCTATAACTAAACTACTCATCCAAAGAGTAGGTTTGTTCACCTTCCGTATGACTCCCATGTCTTCCATGAGTTGAAGCTCTTTCCTTAACGGTTCAACCAACGCGAAGGGTACCTTTCTAGGGGGATCAACGCACGGAATAGCATCCTTCTTTAGCACGATGCTGTGTTCGTATGGGAGGCAGCCTAGACCCTGAAACACATCATTATATCTGGTCACAATTTTGTCATAAGTTTTTTGATACATATTATATAGATTTTTCGCAACATTTATGACATTTTCATTCTTTATATAAAAGTTTTTTGTTATTAAATTTAGCTTTATACAAGTGGGTAAACCAATCACAGTTGGACAATTTAATTTTGTTACAACAAAAGTAATGTTTTCTGGTTTTGTTTTGTTTTCAACTAAACAACAAATGTTTGACACTGAAATTATCGGAATTCTGTGCCCACTATAGGCAAAGATATTATATTTTTTACACATTTCTTTACTCTGTTTGTCAAATTTAAGATTCAATTCTTTAAATACTTGATAAGACATTACATTAATGTCTGCTCCAGTGTCGATTAGGCAATCTACATTTTTGTTGTTTATCTTAAGAGAATAATGCCAGGAATTGTCTGTGTTAATCAAATTTGTACTAGCATTTTGTGACTTTATGTTTTTAATGTTGAACAATGCCCCTATTGTAAATCTCTCAGCCTCAGCACCTTTGGGGCTTGATTCATCATCGAGATCTACCTACCCCAGAACCAATAGTCATGACACTATTTTTCTTAAAACATAAATGAGTAAAATGTCCATATTTAAAACATGACCTGCATCTGTGTTTCCATGCTGGACAGTTGCGGCGACCATGCGATGTGTTGCACTTTACACACGACGTTGTTCTGGATCCAGGTGTAGCTGACCTTGGCGTGATGGAGATCTTGAGTTTTTTCGCTTCTGGTATGGGGGGAAACTGGCCCGACGATTTTTGCGTAGCTTGTATACTGTGGCTTCTTCTTTTCCATCTGCTGCATTGATTGATTCTTCACTTTTCTGCGCCATGGTGAGTGTTCTACAGAGGAGCTTGGCTCTTTCAAGGGATAGATCTTGCTCTTGTAGGAGCTTTTGACGAAATTGCGAGAAGTTTGTGGCGATATTAGCAATGAGAATGTCCTTTACAAGGGAATCGCGTAGCGAACCAAACTCACAGGCATGACTTGCGTTTTCTAATTCCATTAGAAAATTTTCCAAGGATTCGTCCACACGTTGATTCAACGTAAAGAATTTGTGCCGCGCTACCGTTAAATTCTTTTTGGGTTTGAAATACTCGACGAATTGTGCCTTGACTTCTTGGAATGTAGCAGTGCTTAGGTCCAAATTGAATGAATTGTATATGTTTAAGCCCTTTTCTCCCATGGAATGCAGCATGATTGCAATTTTTCTTTTGTCTTCCGTTTTATCCATTCCCGACGCCAGTAGGAATATCTCGAATGACTGCGTCCATTTCTTGAAATTTTCAGCATTATTGTTGATAATTTCTGTAGAGATTTCAAGCTTCTGCACTCCGTTTCCTGCCATTTTTAAGTTCCCGCACTCAGATTGTCTCGAAGCTTCCGGAGTTCTTGAACTATATGCAATGGGTCGTTTGTTTTGCATCAGGACCGCTCCCAGTGCATTCTTTGATGAATCTACCGACAAAATCACAGGTAAGTTGCAATTATAATTAGTTAACACAGGTGCTTTAGATACGACTTCTTTTAACAAATCAAAGCACTTTTGACAATTTTCATCCCATAACCATAATATATCTTTTTTTAACAAATTTCTTAATGTATTAGTTTTCTCTGCTAGATTTTTTATAAACGGTGCTAAAAAATTAATCATGCCTAGAAATTTCTGCAAATCTTTAATGCAAAAACATCTCTAACCTTTTATTGTTTATTTCAATTGTTTCACCGTATATTAAAAAGTGTCATCACACCAAATTATTATACCTTCAATGTCTCCGAAAAGATTTTATAGAAAATTTCTGTAGCCGTGTTTATTCCAAAAGGTAATCAATCAATCAAATCAAATCAATCAAAGTAAGGTAATCTTAAAAAAAAAAAATTTCTCGAAACGGCATACTTAATATCATATTAATACTAATTTTATTTATTTTGGCAAATATTAGGTATATATAATTATATATTTTTATAATGTCTATTTCTGATAGTGATTCATTTTACTCAGCTAATAATACTTCTATCAATTCTGCAGCCGACGATAGTTTTGGTTCTTCAAGCCACACACCATAATTTAAATGGTGAGGATACTTGGTTAGATTTAATATTAACATCTTATCCCTTATTATTCCACTCCCACGGTCAATATCCTGCCCCCGGCTTCTCGTTTCATGATCTCCTTTTTCTGAGGTACGTCATAAAACCTCCTAAAATAAAACCTAAAATATTGTTTAACCGTTGTTTTTCACGCATGGATACTAAACAGCTTATGGCGGACGCTGCGGAAATTAATTGGGATCCACTTTTAGCAGCTCCCACCGTTGATGATAATGTTCAGTTTTTTAATAATTCAATTCTTGCTCTTTATGATGTACATGCGCCGATCAAAAGAATTAAAATAAAGCACCTTCCGGCACCATGGATGTCGGCTGAGATAAGAGAGGCGATGAGACTCAGGGACCACGGTCCCTGAGTCTCATCGCCTTCGCAAATACAGGGCTAATCGATGCGATACTAATTGGAACAATTTTAAGAAAGCAAGAAATAGGTGCAATCAGATGATACGGAATGCTAAACGCTGACACATTTTTCATAATATAGTTAATAACTCTTCTTCATCTGCTACCTTATGGAAATTCCTTAAAACCATTGGTATAGGTAAATCGCGTCATGTGGAGTTGACGTGTACGATTAGTTTGGATGACATTAATATCCATTTCTCTACTTCCATAACCATAGACATCCATACTAAACCTCAAACAATTAGCTATTTAAACGGATTACCACAAGAGATTATAAAATATTTTCAGTTTACACCAGTTACTGCAGGCGAGATCAATACAATCATTAGCTCTCTTAGTTTGAAAGCCGTGGGCTGTGATGAAATCAGCCGCCAAATGGTCATTCCCATCCTTGAACATCTCTTGCCAGCCATTACCCACATTATAAATTTCTCCTTTGCGTCCTCTACTTTTCCCGATTTATGGCGTAAGGCCTACGTCCGTCCTTTACCAAAGGTACAAATTCCTGTGCAACCCTCACACTTTCGACCGATTTCCATTCTCCCGTTCCTCTCCAAAGTGATCGAAGCGTGTGTTCACAGGCAGTTGTCTCGGTTTATGTTCAAACACAACATTCTCTCTCCACTACAATCTGGATTCAGACCTGGACACAGTACCACTTCGGCTCTATTAAAAATTACTAGCGATATAAGGGCAGGCATTGAGGATTCGAAAGTCACTATTTTAGTGCTGATTGACTTTTCAAACGCCTTTAACAATGTTAACCACGATATTCTCCTGGCCATCCTCTCCCATCTTATGATCTCGCCTGAAGAGTTAAACTGGTTCTCTTCTTATCTTCGGGGCCGTCAGCAGCGTGTACGCGTTGACCAGTATTTTTCTGATTGGCGGGTTCTCGAAGCTGGGGTTCCTCAAGGCGGCTTACTCTCTCCTCTTTTATTTTCCATATTTATAAATTTAATATCCTATGTTCTTCGTACTTCGTATCATCTGTATGCTGATGACTTGCAAGTGTACTGTCAAGAAAGGGTTGAACATCTGTCCAGTGCCATCGATGATATAAATCGATATCTAAACGCTATTCACGCCTGGTCCATTGAGTTCGGACTGTCAGTGAATGTCACTAAGTGTCAGGCGATTTTATTAGGAAGTCCAAGACTATTGAGTAGAGTTAACACAAAAAGTCCCCCGCCTATTATCTATAACGGCAACATTATTCCTCTCAGATCATGTCTTAAAGATCTCGGTTTATATATCGATGCTAATCTTGACTGGCGTACCCAAATCGCTAATGTTGGTAATAGTGTTAATGACGAATGAATGTGAGACTTAAAGACTGTTATACTAGTATTTATATGGTAGTATTTATTATTATTATATATTTTATATATACTCAAAATGTCTAAATCTATGTTTCCTTTTAATACTATGCATCTACCTCACACTGTCTCTGCATCACCCATAGGCTGGCTGGTAGAAAATGCCACAAGGCATTAAGCCCGCCTCTGTACCATATTGTGTGCATAAAGTATAATAAATAAATTAATTAAAATGATAGGTATAGTTAAAGACTGCGTATATATCTCGGTTTTGTCATCATAAAATATTATTCATTTTATATTTTTGGTGTGGCTCTCCATACATGTGAACTGTGAAGTGGGGATGAAAAATATTTGTTCATTCCACCTTATCGTGTGGGGTTGTGCTTATGCGTGTGAATAGGTATTTTATTTTATAATAAAGGCAAGGTTTCATATATGACTTTTTAAAAAGGCGACCATTTTCGAGTAATCAGCCTCTAAAGTGGTTTATAAGTAGGATCTCTCCCTCCCCCCCCCCCCCTCCCTGCCATTACTAAACTATAGGAGATAGAAACTTGTAAGTTTCCATGGTGATAGAGATGCTAAAAACTCTTTAGGAAAATTATTTTAAACGAAATCGGACAATAACTTGAAGTAATTAAAAAAAACCTATTACGCGTTGATAGTTGCGGAACTCTCCTTAAAAATGTCCTGCCATGCTCTTGGTTAGGTTATTAATAGTTTATTAATTAACCTTCTTTTTATAACTCAATTACAATAAAGGTTTTATAATTTATATATGTATCTTTTAAATACACAATCATTCATTTTTGTTACCTACAATTTTCTTTTGTTTTCAGTAATGAACCCAAAACGTTATAAACTTTTATTCCGTGTTCAAAAATCGAGTTGAAAGATTGTTAATATAAAATCCAAAAGAGTGTTAGCAACATCTTCTTCTTATAATGTTTACATATGTTTCAAAGTTTTTAACATAAGTATTTAGGTATAAAGATAGAGGTGTTTTAAATTATTAAAACGCCGTAAATAAACACTGGTCATTACAGAACCAGAAAAATATTTTGTCAAATAATTGTACACTATATTCAAATATGCTTTAATTAAACACTAATATTAATTATAGCGTAGTATTTGAATAAAACTCCACAATGTTGGGTATCTATTTTTTATGTAGGTACGGCATGTGTACGGCATTATCAATTCGCCCTCCACACGCGCATGCAGAGAAATTACAAATTTACAAAAATATATGAATCGTACGCTAGTCGGCTAGGTATACCTATAAAAGCACCTTTTAAAACAATAAGTTGTTTAGAGCCACCTATTGAAGTTTTTTATTTAATATTAGATAACCTATGACGTGCTTTAAACATAGTCCTAGAGATGGCGCTTTTATTTTAAGTAAATGGCTAATTTTGTAGATTTGATACACTCAGCGTCATCTAACGGTTAATAATAATAATAATAATCTAAGTAAAATAATTAATAATAATCTAAGTTAAAAAATGAAGGTCGTTTTTAAAGTATGGACATTTTCACTCTATAGCAGTAATTCCCAAAGTGGTCCAGGTGGACCCCCAGGAGTCCACGGAGATTCGACGGGGGTCTACGTTGGACGTGACATAAATGGGGGTCTACAATCGTAAGCAGGGGTGCATGAAAATTAATTTGGTTTCGATAGTGAAGAACTAAAATGTTGGCTTGTTATTTTAAATAATATTATACCTAAATTAATCCTTCTCAATAAGACAATTTATAAATAAATTGAGAAAAAAATGGATAGTTCCGAACTATCGAAATCGAAATGGAGTCGAACCCAGACCATGTTGGTATTGCGCCGAGTGCCCTACCAGTTAGCTATCCGGCCCTATGCCACTTTCCTTTTTCAATTTCATTTATAACTTATTGAGCCACACCGTCCATCATACTGTAATACAACAACACAATCAATATGATACCTAAATTAAACCTTCTCAATAACACAATTATCTCCTATTAATATAGGCAGATGATATTTTAAGAAGCTCAGCGACTGTTACTTGTAAAAACTTGCATATACCATATTCAGTACAACGCGTCGAGACTTGTTGCCGCGCCAGCCGCCGCCGTCCCGTCCGCAATGCGTGTTCAAACGTGCAAATTAATACGACTTGTGGTGTATGTACTTGCAATCTTGTATTAACGTGTTTAATTCTTCACCAATATAAATACGAATGTGAAGGATAAACGTTACTCATTTGTTTCCGAAATTTCATATAGAAAAGTGTATCGATATTAGTGATTATCAGTGTCGGAAAAGTAAGTACCTATCTGCCTATATAATATAATATCGCGTGCCTAATGCTAAAAGGGCGCACTTTTCAACATTTTGTATTAAAACTTGAATTTTTTTATTTATTATTTACAGGTAGGTAATTGATACGAAACATGACCGAATCTAAGAAGAAGTGTCGTCAGTACAGTGTTGAATATTTAAAATTTGGTTTTCTTCCATAACAGGCAGATAAACGATTGTCCACATGCCTTTTATGCAACAAAATTTTGAGCAATGACTATGAAACCACCAAAGCGGGAAGACCACCTAAGAAGGTCTCTCATCCTGATAAAATAGGTAAAGATTTATACATTGATATGACATGACAATATCTCATTACTTGCAGCAAAATCTGGAAAACCGCACACCATTGGAGAACAGTTAATTTTATCTGCTGTTGAAGAGGTTTTAAAAACTGTTCTGCACAAATCTTCATTTGACATACTCAAAAGAATTCCTTTGTTTTGTTGTTAACACTGTATAAAGACGTATTTATGAAATGTCTCTGGTGTTAAAAGTTTCTTGTGTGATTATCTGCAAACAACTAATTTTTCTATTCAACTGGACGAGTCAACTTTACCTGGCAATGAAGCATTATGATTGGCATATGTTCGATTTGTTTTGGGCGAAGAAATTCATGAAGAGCTACTATTCGCGAAAACTTTGAAGACGGACACTAAAGGTGAATCAATATTTAATGTCCTGAGTGATTTTTTTAAAGAAAAATCGATTCCATTTACAAACGTTATTTCGGTGGCAACAGATGGAGCTCTTTTTGACTTAGGTTTTTTCTGGAAAGTAAAGATCCTGATTTAGAAAAAAACCTAATCAATTTTTAAGCAGACATCGCGTATTTGACAGATTTGTTCAAAAAATTTAATGACCTCAACTTACAATTACAAGGGGACAGCCTTAATTTAATAAAAACAAAGAGTGTAATTTCAGCATTTATTGGTAAATTGAAATTTATGAAGGAAAATATTGGTCGGCGCGAATTTTCAGTTTTCAAACTTATCGCAGGTAGAATGCCTTGATGAAGATATTCAGACATACGTTCAACATTTGATTGCCCTGCATGATGATTTTAACATCAGATTTGAAGACATTCTGTCGATGGAAATACCACCATGGATTATAAATCCATTTGATGAAACGGAAGTGGAGAATGTAATATTACAAGAGGAGCTACTCGAGCTTAGTACTAATGAGGAGCTGAAAGTGACATTTAAAAGAGGGTATCAAAAATTTTGGCTGCAGGCAGAAATACCTGAAAAATATCCTGGACTGTGGGGAATCGTCGAAAAAAGTTTTAGTGTCGTTACAAACTTACTAACAAAAAAAAGGAACAGATTGAATATCACCGAACGGGGAGATTTGCGGTTATTCCTTACAAAACTCAAGCCAAATAATTTGCTGTCAATCCGTCAAGTACATCCATCTCATTAAATTTTTTTTCTGTAATTACCATTGTAGAAGTTACATTACGTTATAAATAAGTGTTTAATTTTGATTATATTACGACTGTTGAAACAATAATTATTATTAGTGTAATAATTTATATATTTGAATATATAATATATATACCTACAACACAAGGAAATATACTATATTTCTTTTTACCACTCCGAATGGGACGTTTTCTAAATAAAATTTGTGAGAATTAATTGGCCCTTGTGCTGAGTCACTGTAGATTTCAAAAGGGAAAGTTGGATGGAGTTACTTTTTCGATTGGCCAACTTTGCTTTTTTGACATCCACTCACAATACAATGAATTAAAATTTAATTGAAAATTTGTTTAGTCTTCCTACTCTTTATTATCAAATAATTAAGAAAAGCAATATCAAGCAATATATATATATATCCCTATCAAGCAATCTATTCTAACCTTCTTTTTTTTTCGAAAACTGTTAATTCGCCGTTGAAACTCAGCCACAACGCAAGTTTCTATAGATAGATAGATCTAATCTTCACTTTTTTTTTTTCGAGATTTAGAAATTGGTAGTTATGTAGAATGTAGATGTAGATAGGGGGTCCACCAGATCCAGCAAAATTTTGAAAGTGGTCTATGAAACAAAAGAGTCTGGGAACCACTGCTCTATAGCAATTCCTAATAATTCCTCCATGATAGTACCTTTAAATATATAGTTAACCCAGAATTAACCAAAAATAAATTTTCGCTCAATAACTTTTGTGTTATTACATACATCTCATATATTATATAAAAATTAAATTACAATGTCTCGCTAAAACTCGAGAACGACTGGACCGATTTGACTTATTTTGATCTTGAAAAAATTGTGGAGGTTCAGGGAAGGTTTCAATGGTGAGAGCTATCGGAAAAGGTGTAGGTTCTTGGTGTAGGAGTAGACGTATTTGTAGGTGTAGTTATTTATTTATTCCAGTTCATAGTTAAGACAGAACGTGTGTCGGGAGAACTAGTAGATAAATAAAAATTGTATAGGTAGAATATATTTTTTTTAAATACACTCACCCATTGTATATTAATTACACATTGCAGCCAGAAGACTACCGGTTAGCAGAAATAGTCGACGCGGACGGAGAAATCAGAGACGTTCTTCCCGCGCCCCCGCCCAAACAGGAGCCTGAAGGTTGGTTAAATATAAAATAAAAACTAGATGCAGCCACAGGTTTTTCATAATAATCATATTAAAGTGACCAACCTAGGTAGGGCCCAGAAAAAATATACTGTGGACATGTAAAACTTGACATTTGCTTGTTATAATAGCCTTTTAGTTACCCCCGGGCACAAAATAAAGTCAAGGAAACGTTCTTTTACAATCCAGAGGTGCCCTTGGAGATCCCCACGAAGTGTATCTCAAGCGTGCGTCCAGTAGCGGTGCGAGCGGGCATCGTCGCCGTGGAGCTGGAGGGGCGGTGCGACGGCGAGTCCCTACTGCGTGTCGTATCGCATGCCAAGCCGCGCGCGCTCGTCGCGCTGCGAGCTCTGCCCGCCGCTAGAGCTGCGCTCAGGTTTCAATTTTGAACATTTTTGTACATTCAAACTTCAAATGCAGAACAGTATAATATGTAGTCAAAGCGAACATTTATTTACAATTCAATCACTTTTACATTTGTCAATTTTACATTCACGTTTTAATACTAATGATTTACTTGAAGTTAAATTTATATCGTATAGAACATACTTTTTTTATAACAGAAAACATTGTGAAAGCGAAGGAATAGAGAAGGTGTTTATGCCGAATCGAGGTGAGATCGTCGATGCCACTACGGAGTCTCACATTTATCAAGTGAGTATTACTATTATTATAATAATATAAATTATAAAAAAGTTGTATTTCATATTATTATAATAATAGTATTATAATAATATGAAATACAACTTTTTTGAAATACGTATTAACATTTATGCAACTTAAATAATTGACTTAAGTTATGGTTTCACAGACAAGTAAGTTTAAATTTTTGCACAATAT
This sequence comes from Phengaris alcon alcon, assembly GCA_037179445.1. Lineage (NCBI taxonomy): Eukaryota > Metazoa > Arthropoda > Insecta > Lepidoptera > Lycaenidae > Phengaris > Phengaris alcon. The sequence goes on along the minus strand of JAYRCH010000369.1, from coordinate 672,037 downwards.
ATAAGTTTTTTTTTATTCATGTTAAGTTTCAGGACCCGTTTATTTAATGTCTATGTTTTACAGACAAAGTTAAAAAGTTAATATTTTACATGAAAGTTATAACTTATAACCAAAACATAAATGCCTTTTAAGCTTACATGTTTTGTATTGTATTTTTCTTTATTTTGTTCTTAAGAGTTTAGCGTTCATTCATGTATTGAATGTATTTGCAGGTGAAACTAACAGACGGCGTGATGAGCAGCCTGGTGTGGAAGTCGGCGGGCGGCGCGGAGCTGGCGTGGCTGTCGGCCGTCGTCGCCGCGCCGCGCATCAGGGACAATCCAGACGGTACGTTCATATTCTTCTCAATTCAGTAAGCACAAACATACTGATCTAAAAACGTCTGCAAAATTTTTAGATATTAACAAAAAAATAAAACAATTTCATAAAAACACTAAAAAGTAAAAAAAAACTTACGTTATATTTTTTTCTCAATAGGTTTTTTAAGTACCCTAATAATTACTACCCAACTCAAACATAACTTCTTAAAAATGTTCGTACAGATATTTGAAATTATAAGAATTTTTTTTAATTAACGGTAATATTGCAATGCCTTTTTTAATTGCCGTGCCGTGTGTATCAATAGCACGGTACTGTATTATTTGCTCAACGAGCAAAGTCTATACTCTATGATTATATTTTTCAGAGTCTGGCGCCGACGAAGAGATGATGTCGTTGGAGCCGTGCGCGGCCAGCGCCCCGCACGCCGCGTCCTTCATCAACACCGTGCGCCTATCGGAGCTGCGCGCATCGCTCGCGCGTGTTGGATTGTCCGCGGAGTTTGTGGGCGGAGCGTTGGAGTGCTGTAACGGAACTATTGCGATAAGACGGGTGAGTTTTTGCGCGACTATTAGTTTGCCTTTCATTTATTTTGGTTGGGCTTTTAAGCTGCACCACTTAGGCTTGTACTATACGATGCGGAATCCTGAAGGCCGGAGAAAATTCAGAGCGCTGAAAATAAAACTGCGCTAATCGAACAACGCAAGTGTCGAGTCAAATGTCAATGTCATATATGACAGCTCGACACTCGACACTTCGATTTTCAAATTCATTCAGCGCTCTGAATTTTCCCGGGCCCGCCGGATTCCGGATCATTATAGTCCTGTGTTTTTATTATTTGTTGTTATAGTGGCAACAAAAATACATCATCTGTGAAAATTTCAACTATCTAGCTAGCTATCACGGTTCATGAGATACAGCCTGGTGACAGACAGACTGACAGCGGATTCTTAATAATAGGATCCTATTTTTACCCTTTGGGTACGGAACCCTCAAATCTTTTATTTTGGCTAAAAGTATATTAGCAGGCAGAGACCACCGAGCCCAATATAAGTGGTATACAGAACTACCATCCTACATTGGGCTAAATGGCTCAGCCTACGGTAACGCTATGGACGTGAGCATTTGGGCGTGTGTATAGAAATATTTAAAACTAATCATGGGTTAAAATTAACTTTTCGTTTCCTTGCAGTTGGACAATGGCAAAGTAGCATTGGAAGGTATTCTATCAGAGGAGTACTACAAAGTGCGAGAGCTTCTCTACGACCAATTCGCTATAGTTTAGTTACATTCATACAACTAGTGACTGACTGCTGTAATATGAGTGATAGATAAATATGTATTATTATTAAGAATATTCTGTTTATTCTGAAATTCAAGTCAAAAAACTAACATGAAAACTGTTCATTTTAACCATCTGATAACAGATTATAAATAATAAAAACCATTAAATTTTCACATAATTTATTTAACATCTCCAGGACTAACTCGCATAATAATAACAAATAAACATACATATTTAAATCATTACACAAAAGACAAATGGGCCTTGTTTAAATGTTACAGTTGAATTAGTAAATGAATTTTATTAGTTTAGGAAATAAATAATTAGAATATATTGGAAAATATTCTAAGTGCTAATGCAGGTTTTTTTTAAACGCACTTTCACTTTTTTTTATTACTATAAGGATAAAAACATATACAACAATATTTATCGAAACTATTAATTTCTTTCTCCACTCCATCAATAGTCTCGACAAATGCAGCGGCCCACTTTGACATACTCCCACACCACAAACCCACTGAATCTATAAACTTCAATATTCTTAACATAAGAATAACTAAAACAGGAGCAATAAATCACTGGAAATATAATACAGGAAACTGTAACTTTCACATACAACATGTCCCTCATTAGTACACCATATCTAGTATAAAAACATCTTCTGCCCTATGTCTGAATTAAAATCGATAAACTTTTGCAATATAATAATAATTTCATATGAGCATCATAATCAGATAAGTTATCATAACAAGTGTCCTACCGTTACTACCACGATCAGTAAAATCACAAACCGATCAATAAATTTTAATATTACCCTCAATTGGCTAAGCCATTTCAATATTTTATATAATTTCATATTCTACTTTATTTACAAACCCCTTATAAACTATAAATGAAAGAACTAAACTAAATTAGATTATAACGAAAATCAGATCATTATTGACTTTACCGATCGTACGAAATAAGATGACTGATCACTGATTTTTACGTCTAAAGGGCCCCAGACACTCTTTTGAAACTCTTTTAGCGTAAGATTATTCTTTTTCACAGGTTTAGTAAATAAATTACAAGGTTTCCAAGATATGGCAATTTGTTCTGTTGTACACATCCAGTCTGCAAATGAGTTACAATGTGGTATTGTAAAATACCGTTTACTCCTATGTTTGGCAGTGCATAAAATACGAATACACAATCATAAATACACATCCTACAAAATAAAATAACGATGACACATTGGTATTTTAAAAACTGGGTCTAAATGTTAATGGTCTCGCAGACAATACATAGGTAACAAATTGAGGTATTCATGATATTATACTGATCCATTTCATAAATCCTATCATAATATTATATACAGATACTTAGCAGAACTGTGCTAACTGCAGAAATTTCAGAGACATTTTGTGATACCACTGTACAATAATATTTACAATAATAATATAATCACTACAATATAGTATCTGTGTAACTACAATATATTGTCTGTGACGTTGCACACGCGTCTTAGTAACTTTTTAATATCCAACCAGTTTTGTTAGATAATATTTTGGTTGTATAAACAAGACATTTGAATAAAAAAAAATTATAACTCTCAGTACTAACAAGGCAAGTCACATAAATTCTCAATTTTGCTTAAACAGATTACTATAATATTACGTTAATATCACTATCATTTAATTTTGTAAAACCAATATAGTATTAGAAATATAAGAATAAATTTAAACGTGGAGCATAAGCAACAAAATCGTAACAGTTTTAGAAGTTTAACAATATAAGATTGTTTTGTCGTTTGTCAAATTAGACTATATTTTTCAGATAAGAAGGGAAAATAATTTAACTTTATATAAAAAATATGAACTTTCCAAAAGTGTGTTCCATCAATAAATCTATTTTAATATTTGGTCCTTTAGTTTTTTGAGGTTTTTTTTGTAGTTCAAAAATTAAAACAGATATAAAATGTTAGGCCGAATATCGTGGGAATATTGATATGGCATTTTATTGGTTTTATAAAATTTTTTTGCCTATCAGTCACTAAGTACAATATGTTTTACCACTCAAAATAGATAAAGAAAATGTAGTCTACTAAAACCATTAAAAAAATATATTAAAATATTTATATTTAATAGAAATTTAACAGTGAACTTAAGATGAAAAAATAAGTTTACTTGTAGTCTACTAAAGTGCATTTTTTTTTACAAAATATTATTGTAATTATTTTAATAGCCTGACCAGAAAAACCAAATAAATGATTAATGTCTTCATTGTCCACATCCGGCGCCCTTAAAGTTATAATTTTTATGGTCGGGCTTCAAAATGTTAATTGATTAAATATAAAAATATAAACGCACTTAACAATATATTCAAATCCATATAAAAACATAACAATGGATTTAATCCGCGTTTATAATCTCATTACCTCAACCGTACATAAGCTACAATTACTTAATATTATACAAAAATAGTAACAAGTTTTGTACTTAATCCGTTTTGTACATTGCGCGGGGGCGCGACGTTTCAACCTCAAAAGAACTTCTACTTTTTGAGGTCTCCTTCACAGCCATAAACAGACTCATCTACTCAAATAAAATAACATTTATTTACACGATTACACCCACTAGTAATGTACACCACTAAATGCTTGTAAAATATCGAGAACTAATCACATTCTTACCACAGTATTCTCGTCTTCCTACCACTTATTTTCCTAAGTCCAGCAGAGTGTAAATATCGCGCTGCTTTAACAAAATGTACAACATAGGCAAATAGAAAATATGTTTCCGCAAAAAAACACTATGAAATCGCGTTGTGCTCCTATGGACCATAACAAAAAGCGAATGGCTTTGTAACTGTAAAATCTGTGGATATGTAGTAAATAAATTTAGATATCCCGCTGGCTTCTGTAATCTGTCAACTGAAACGGGAAAGCGCGCTTTACGGTTCTGTGGCCATCGCGGTCCAGTCGCGGCCCCGCTCTACGTAGGTACACGATAGCTAGTGCGCTACTGGCGTCTACCGCATGCACGCCTCGAGCATCTCGACGAAGAGCTTGTTCATGGGCGCGCGGCGATCGCGGTGCACGCCGGACCAGAAGCGACGCACGGCCACGTCCGCGTGCCGCAGCGCCGGCAGCACGAGCAGCAGCTGCTGCAGCGCTGCGTTCGCGTTGTACGGCCTGAAGTATGAAAAAAAGAAATTTTTAATTCGTTCATGTACAATCAGCATCGTTGAGTATTCAAAGACATTTTTTATTTTATTTAAGGGCAAATTGTATTTAACTTAAATGTTCTATAAACATTTAAATTAATAAATCTGCCAACTGTATTCAGTGCAATAGGGTAGTTGCCACCATGAAGTCTTCATAAATTTTTGTTTTGCATGATTGATAGATGTTTAAAATATCAAGAAAATAATGGAAAACACATAAATATATAGGATTAATTAATATTTTCTAAAAACAAATTCGTGAAATTTCACACAGAAATCACGTGATATCGAACACCAATCAGAGACGCGTGACGTCACGCCCTGACAAACTTTGCTGTCAGTCTGTAGCTTCAGTAGCTTCAGTAGTACTACTTATCATCTATGTTCAGTAGTATTACTTATCATCTATCGTCTGTAGTCTTTGTCGGATAACATTGTGGAGTGTTAATATTTTGATATTTTCCGTTCATAATTGAGTTTGTTTTTAATAAAAAGGCTTAAGCATTATTATAGAAGATGGAAGAGGGATTTTCAAAAGCAAGTAGCAACAATTTGCCCAAAATTGACGCTGTGATGCTCGGAATGTTTTTCGCATCGAATACTGATTTCTGCTCCGCAGAATTTCGAAACGTTAAAACTTCTGTGTAAGTATCTTTATTAAAAGAACTAAATTCGCAGATTAATAAAAGTTATTGTTTGTGTTATTTTCGTATCTACTAAGCATAAGTTTTTTTTAGGTTATTTATATCATCCTAATCATAACATAACAAAACTTCAAATTAAATTATGGTTTCAGATCATCGCGGGCGTCCTATGGGGACGAAGCTATAAGTTACGTTCAGCTGAAGCGTAATGGAAAGTTTTGCACCGTCAAATGCAAGATATGCCCCGAGCATAAAGTTCGCGCTAAATTATATGCAGTGACTTTAGTTATTGATGAAGAAAAAGATGTTATTTTTTCCGTGGAGTGTCACGATTGTGTTGCTGCCCAAGGTGGATGTAAACACTCAATTGCTTTCCTTATGTGGGTTCATCGGAGGAGTGAGGAACCATCGTGCACCTCTATAGAATGTTACTGGAAAAAATCCAAACTTGCAATGGTTGGTACTAGTTTAAAATTTATTACAGCCCAGGATTTATCTAAAGGAGATCCAGTTTTGCCACCAAATCCAGCTGTGTTGACAAAATTTTTGGAAGAAGGCAAGAAAAGAAAACTATACAACTGCGAGCTATTAAAATATTCATCTAGCTCATGTTTAAAAGAAACCACTACTGTATCTCTGCTCCAACTAGTTTTACTATATCATGAGGAAAATTGTGAAACATTTTTGGAGAACATACAAATAACAGATGCTTTGATACAGAAAGTAGAGGAAGAAACCAGGGAGCAGTACAAGAGCAACCTTTGGTTTGAGCTGAGATATGGGAGAATTACAGCTTCACGAGCCTTTGAAATTAGTTGATGTAAGACTAATGACGGATCACTAAAAGCTGTTATAATGGGTGGTAAAATTCCAGACCCCAAGGCGATAAAAAGAGGTAGGCTGTTAGAGGACTCCGTTCGAAAAGCAGTCGAATTGAAGCTTGGTTTAAAAATAATTCAATGTGGGCTTATGCTAAGCAAAAAGTACCCAATGATTGCTGGTTCCCTTGATGGAATCTGTGAGAGAGGGATCATAGAAATAAAGTGTCCATTAAGTGCTAGAACTTATGAAAATTATGTTAAAGATAACAAACCTCATATAAAATATTATACACAAATGCAAATCCAAATGTTTTTATCTGGAAAGAACAACTGTTTCTTCTGTGTAGCAGATCCTGAGTATAGTGACAACAATAAAAATGTTAAAATTATAAATGTAAAATATGAAGAGGACTTTGTTACTGAATTAATAGAAACCAAATTGTTACCTTATTGGAAAAAACATGTGTATCCCTTAATTTATCAGTGTTGTACCAAAAAAAGCATTTCATTGTAAGCAAAATATTTATTTATTTTTATTTAATTCACTAAATGAATTGGTGATTTTTAAAAACCACCGATTCATTTAATTAATTGCTTTATTTTGTACACTTTGTGTGCGGGACGATTGTATAAACAGCAAAGTACTATAGCATAGTTCCACATATGTATCAGTTTTGTTTTGTGTTTGAGGTTCCAGTTCCAGGTTTGAATCCTGGACACAATCTGTGATTTTCAATTAGGTATTGTTTATTAATCAACATTAGATAACAGTGTAGGAAAACCTACGACTGGATATTTAAGGTCTTGTTTTTTATAAAGTAAATAAAACAAAATATGATATAATATGAAGTTTTATTGTTTTATAAGAGAATCCTGCAAGTTAATTAAACCACAAGCAATGATAATAATGTTATCAAACACCTTTACAAAGTTTATATTGACACATGCATGAGGTTTTAGCATTGAAAATTCACGCAAACGCCTTATAACCCTTTCTACATGGATTCTTAAACTAGCTATTTGTTTGGTTTCTTTTGCTTCTTTTTTAGTCATTTTAATTTTAATGCCTGTTTGTACAGATATGGGTCGTACTAATTGAACACCTGATTTCTCTAAATATTTTTGGACATGTTTAAAGCCTCTATCTATCAGCCATGACACACATACCTCTCTCCAAATTTTTAATAAAATCACAAGATTCTACTATACAGGTATCTGTTGCTCTTCCACCAAACCCAGGTGAAATGTAGTTAACTAATCCATTTGGCGTGCAAGAAATTAGGTACTTAAGTGTGTTTGATTTTTTATAGTCAGACCAGGTAAGTGCTTGATTAACAGCATTTGATGGCTTTTGGATCTCTATCTCAAGGCAATCTATGATGCAACTAACCTCATAATATTTATGTCTGAAAGACATAGGTAAAGTTTTTGTAATCTGTTGAGGATCCAGATTAACAACAAAAGGGCACATTACACTGGCTATTTTGGGTATAGTTTTTAAAAATACTTTGCTGGCATTAGCTGGAGTCATACAAAAATCATCAGCCAACTCTTTGAATTTACTGTCTAATCTGATTTTTTTTAAACATAATAATATGATGTGTTTCTTTACTTTTATTTCACTCTCGATTATCTCAACTATATAATAACTTTTGGGAATACCAATATAAAACCTAGGATTACTCTCAATCTTTTTGATTGTGTTTTGTAATGTTGAAATGGCATCAAGTTTATTTGCATCTTCCAGGAACTCGCTGCAGTCAGAAGTAGTTAATGTTTGAGAAGAAAGATTTGATGGCAAAGATGGTGTATAATCACTGTCCGAGTTTTCTTGTAATATCTTCCTGGAAGTTTCCCCAGCATCTGTTCTAATATTTAGCCTTGATTTAACATTATTATCAACTTTGAAAGGGGATGTAGAAACATGTATCGCTGTTGGTTTTATTGGGGACGCTGCTTTATTAACTAAACTTGTGTTGACTTGAACAGCTTTGCTGCGGTATTTGTGTGTGATTAATGCTTGGACCGATTTATCTGCTGTTTTACGAGTGTCTTCTATAATGGGGAATTCTGAAAACAATAAAAAGTAATTATGGTTACAGGTGAAATATAATAAATTTAATGTGTAGGTAATGTCAGATTTAAAAAAATAAATTATGGTAGGCACCTGCACTGATATCGGACGAAATACCTTGAACTGCAACCGGCTTAGTACTTTCTTGAGAGCTACAGCTAGGTGTATTCAGGCATTCTCCAATTGTCATAATTTTTTGTTTTTTTACTATGTATGGCCGTTCTCTTGGCATACTCGTTCGTTTTAACCTGTCTGGTTGACAATCGAATTTACTAGGAAGGCATCCTGGATTTGTGCGTATTTGAGCTACATATCCCATGATATGATACTCCATATAGTTCTCCATATCGTTCGGTAACTGTAGAAAATATGAAAACCCTATTAGAACACATAACCATTAAACAAAATGAATTTGTTTGTTATTAAAATGAAACTTATAAAATCCATTGTAATTGACTTAAAAGTTGAACTTGTATTATTAACTTAACAATAAACTACTTTTACTTAAATTATAGAACTTACATCAAAGTGGTCTTCACAAAAATACAATTTATGACTGTGTATGTAGTGCGGTCCCGTCTTGCAAGTTGCAGCCACTTTTTCTGTATATTTTGGTCTTGTGGTACGGAAATAAATAGTTTGTTATGTGTTGTATTTTCACATAATGGCACAGCACAGCACTTATAAAACTTTGAAGTCATCATTTTCGTAATGTTTCCTACTGACGGATAGTTTTGTGAACAAAGTTTCTGTTGTTTGTCAGGGCGTGACGTCATACAAGACGCTACGACAGTTCGTAGTGTTTTGGCGCGAAAATTAAATAAGTTTAATAAAAGTGTAAAATAAACCATGTAAACATTTGAATTTTAATGAAATATTCATATTTATAGTTTATTTGACTACAAGACATGTTTTAAACATGTTTCTGAAAAATTGGCAACTAGCCTATTGAAATAATTTCTGATAAAATGAATTCAAAGTTCAACAATATGAATTTCTCAATTATTATAAAACACGAAAACTATTACTAAGTACATACGCGTGCAAATGTCAAAAGTGATCAATGACGCGTCCCAACTGGTTGAATAAATTACTAAAATTTGGCATTTGCACTGATGGCTCACTGCAATATTTTACGCGAATATAGTATAGAGAATATTGTTACAAATTATAACCACAACTTCTAACGTACTGCGTGTGCGTATCTATGTAGTACATACACGCTGCGTATGTGGACGTAAATACTACGCACTGTACGCACCTGAGCGCGGCAACGGCGTCGTTGAGCGCGGCGAGTATGTGATCGCGAAAGCGGCGTAGCGCGGCGTGCTCGTCTAGGCGCGCCTCGGAGTTGGCTAGTGCGAGTGCCTTCAGCAGGAAGCACTCCTCGCGCAGCGCCGACGCTCTCTCCAGCCGCCGCACCACGCCCGCCATCTAGAAAACATAAATTTCAAGAAATGTGGTTTTTGTTTAGTTGAAAAGCTAAATGTAAAGTTTATTATGTTTAGTTCAGGATATTCCAGCCTCAATAGATAATAAATAGCAATCATTTAATATTAAAAACTAGCTGACCCGTGGCCACTTCGTTGGGCGTTAAAAATTTTTGATGATGATGATGAAGATAAAATCCATATTCTAAATTACTCCTTATAACATCAACTATTTGCCAGTGAAAGTCCCGTGAAAATCTGTCCAGCCGTTTCAGGGATCAGCCGGAACAAACAGACAGGCAGAAGGACCGACAGACGAGACAAAAATAAAATAAAATTGCAAGTACCATACATAAGTACATTCATATGCATTAAGTGAAAAGCTGTTAATTTAAAATTAGAAACAGACACTTCAATTTTATTTATTTGTATAGATGTATAGATAGGTTTCTTCCCAATTGGCCACATTCCCATCTCGTAGCCCTTATTAAATTTTTATAAAAATCAGCGTGTTACCTTTATATTATTTTATAATATAAAGGTAACAACGACTTGATAAATAGGAAGTTATTCTGCGTCATAATAGGTATGGTATGTAGGAAGGTATTTATACATCTATTGTTATTAAACATTCACTTTTTACATTTAACTTACAAAAAATTCTTTCAGATACTTAGTCTATACTAATAATAAAGAGGAAAGAATTGTTTGTTTGTTTGTTTGAATTGGCTCCGAAACTACTGGACCGATTGGGATAAAAGTCGACACAGACATACAGTTACCACGGCGAAGAACATAGGCTACTTTTTATCGCCGCAAAATGTACGGTTTCTTATTGTGCGCACGAAGTCGCGGGCTATATCTAGTATTAAATAAAAACCTGCCAAGTACGTCTCAGGCCACGCATAGTATAGGGTTCCGTAGTCAACTTATTATTTAGTTATTTTTGTTCGAAGTTTTCCAACTCCTGAACTAACAAAGTTATATAAGCTGTTATAGTTTTCCTTCAAAGTTCATAACATCTAGTAAGTACCATGATGATTTTTTTCAGAAATATTAACACTGATATTCTCACTAACGTTTTCACTCTTAGAGTTTTAAAAACATAATGCACTATATATAGCGTTCGTATATTATGCATTCACTGTGTCAACTGCGAGGCAGCTGACCTTAACAATAATTTAATAATGTGGAGCATAAAACATTTTCAAAAGATGTTCCGTACATTTTTACAACAAAGCTAAGAACACTTTAATTCAAAATGTTAATAGCTTTTTTTTAACCGATTATACTATTTAAGAAATTTTTCCATATTATTTTGAAAGCTGTCCAAAACTTAAGTACATAAAGATGACGACGATGATGATGACGACATGCCGATTTTTATCAAAATTTAATAAGGGTTACGATATGGGAATAAGGCCAAATCGGAAGGAGCCGTATAGATAACATCGTCAACAAATTTCCGTTTGATTTTAGTGTCATATAGTCGTCACTCGGTACTACTATTAAACTACCATAACTTAAAAGTATTTATAATATCATTCCTAAGCTACTAATGTGTTTCGAATTTTTAATAGCAGTATTGGCTATGGGATTGTGGGAGTGGTGAGCGGTGGCAGCTCGAAAAGGAGATCTCCAACCGAGCGGGTGGTATGCACGGTCAGCCCGAAGCGACTATAGTAGTTTCCAGATGTTGTATATAGCTCCGAACTGTGAAAACTTCGATAGCGCGATTCAGGATTGTGTCGCTTATTATTCCGCCAGAGGATATTATGTGCTCGAGTATTACTATCGATGCTCTTACACTACGCTATGATGACGTGAAACGCACGCAGCAACACTCACCTGCAAGTACAAGTCGTGCGCGCCGATGTCGCGCGCCTGCTGCTCGTCGAGCGCGAGGTCGGCGGCGAACCGCAGACGCAGCGCGCCGTTCGCCGACATGCTGCGGTACGCCACCATCAGACTTAACATCTCTGCCCACGTGCTTTGCAGCAGCCGCATCTGGTTATATATTTTTTTATCAATATTGTTTTAAGCAATAGCTTAAATGTTTTGCAGATTTAACGTACTTATGAGAACGTAATTGTTGGTGGGATGACAACAAGTAATTGTAATACAATTACTTGTTGTCATCCACATGTAACTTATATTCATATTTCAAGTATGTACAATAAGTACCTACTATCAGGGAATTTAATTTATAACCAGTTCACCTGTGTCGTAATAATAAATATTGTGATATCAAACTGACATGTTATTGACTATTGAATTGTGACTGCATGTCAATTGAAGTCATTATACTACTACGCCGCGGGCAAAAGCTAGTAATATAAATAAATTACGAGAATACTCTAACGCTTATGAATTAGATTCCCTGATAGTACATAGTTGCATAATATAATTCGTGAATTTGGAACTACTGATATGCTGTGAATATCATTCACCTGATCATTTAGAGCCAGGTCCGTGAACCCTGGTATCTGTTTGGCCCAGCCGATGACCCCCACCAGCTCCCTGTCGTAGAGATCAGCTAGCAGTGCGAGCGTGCGCGCCGATGAGTCGGTCACGCCCGCGGGGGGCGTCCCGCATGTGAGCATCTCTGGCTCGTACGACGCTAGAGCCTCCAGCACCTTAAATACAAAAACAAATATCAAATATTTAAGCCAACTTAAAACAACTACGGGAGTTAGCTGGATTTATGTGCAGTCAATAATGCATTTTGTATTCCCATACTAAACTCAGTCCCTTACAATGAATAACCGATAGTCGATACATTCGGTATCTGGCTCATTTCTATTGTTTTAACATAATCTTTTTTGCATTAAATAGAATAAAAATATTTATACGTCCACGACATAAGTGGTCACACTTAAACTGCCCTGTCGAGATTTACATATTTTATCTTGACATGTTGACATTTGTTTTACGCAGTTTAATCAATCCACAATCCGCATATTATTATTTTTATTTGACAAAATCTTCTGAAAACAAGATGCCGTAATTTTTTCTTCCATCAAGACTTTTTCTATCAAATGTACGTCATAGACCATCCTTAGTTTTCAAATCATTACTTCACGACCATACAAAAAGAAAGCATTTGTTTTCCACTTTAACAATCAGGTACGAACCTTTATATCATCGAGGTGCGGTCTGGGCTGCGCGGGCGCAGGCGCGTCCGGCGCTCGCCTGTACTTCTGCCGCCCGCCGCGCACGCGGTCGAGTCGCACGCCCTCGCGCAGCATGCCCATGCGCAGGCACTTGCGGAAGCGGCACGCCTGGCACGCCTTCCGCCGCCGCTTGTTGATCTCGCACTCGTTCGCCGCCGGACACGTGTACTCAATGTTGCCCTGCTTCGAATATTAGCTTTAGTTATTGCAGCCAAATGTTTTACAATTGTGAGTTTATTATCTAGATCTATCTACGAATTTCCAATAATTATAATAATCATCGGGCACACGTATACTCAACGTCACCCTTCCTCGAATATCAGCTTTAGTATAATATTATAATCATCGAGATACGTACTAATAAAACCTGTTTGAAGCTGTGACTATAATTATTTCCCAATTTAAGTTGATATTTAAAAGTCATAAATTATAAAATCCAAATATACCTGTATGGTGCGTTTGAAGAACGCCTTGCAGGCTTCACAGCTGGCAACACCGTAGTGGAACCCGGAGGAGACGTCACCGCAGACGAGGCAGAGCCTGCGTTGCGCGTCATCCTCCCTGTTGCCCGTGGCGGCAGCGACCGTCGTGGACGAGCAGTGCTGCTGCTCGGGGCTGGCATTACCCACTAGACTCGCTTCACCAGGGGACACGGAGAATTTTATCTCCTCTTTCGGCTCTAAGTCCAGCTGGAAAATTATAAAATGAATTAACTTTTACATAATATAAATAATACACACGGACAGGGTTTAAAGACGTACGTATTCTAATGTGAGTAGTAAGATTGTTGTTACCAATTATTTAAAAAAATCACTGTCTTCAGTTAAAGCTGGTTTACACTTGGCTGGTAGAGAATACGGTAAACAAGTCTGCCTTACCTACTGCAATCGCACAATAAGCAACAATAAATTAGTAGAGCTTCCATAAAATACATGCTACTTATTTAATTACAAAACGTGGAATCTACAGATAAAACTCCTGAAGTAAGTATGAGCTCTGAACTCTTTTTATTTGAAATATGCCTTAGGCCTATATGGGTCCGGAATCCGGAGGGCCGTTTTCGGTCTTCGGTCGGAACCAATCAGTATGTCAAGCAATCATATGATTTTTTCCTACATCGTCCATTCGTTCCGGAAAAAAATCCGGAAGCAACCAGCACATGCTCTGGTTCTTTACTAATTGATACTACAATTATTTCATACTTACGCAAGGCTGCATCATTTGCATGGGTCGGTTGTGGTCGGGTGATGAGTAGGAGGTGGGGGTCTCGGTCTCCTGCTTCACGCGGCGTAACAGCGGCTGCGACCCCTCGCTCACCGCTGTCATAATTTGCACCTTCAACAAATTAAACATTTTTAAAATTCCATTAATGTTATGAACACAAAGGATGGTGTCTAATACTTCTCATACACGATACGGTCCACCGGCGAGATCTACCTGTGTGAGTATGCCTGCGCACTAACAATTATAATAACTAAAATATAATGAATATTAATTACAAAAATCCTCATAAATCTAAAACTTAATTAAAAAAACTATAACCCGACTACGTTATAAAAGAGGGGTCTACAGACCGAAAGGAAAAAAAGAAAAGGTCGAAATAAGAAAATAATTCAGATAGAAACCAGAAATGCATGTCAAGCTAGAGCCTCCTAAAAGTCCGAGGTCCTTTTTGTCACTCAGCGGGAGACCACAGGCAAAACTAAAACAATAAAAGTTCCCTGGAGAACCAGACACAAAACTCTAATACCTAACTACAATCGAACGATATAATAATAAAGACGTAGGTAGTAATAACTAGCTAAAATATCTAAAGTATTATATAAATTATATATGACGTATTGTCTAAATAAAATAAGGGCTTTAGATAAAAAAACTGTATCTAGGTCGGAGACTGCGGGTAGAGTACCTAAGAGGCTGGCAGCATTGCATCGCTGTATGTTGCCAAACTGATTCGTTGGCCGAGGTAAGCGCCAGCCTTAGGGTTATTGGTTTGGTGACCAGTTTTTTGGCCAAATCTTTAAAAAGGAACTTGGCACTCGGACCCCACGGACCCATAGTTTCGACATTTAGATTTACATTAGAAATTAGAATACATTTACATTAGAAAAATGTAACCTTCACCGATGGATTGGTAGTACCTAATTGTTTCTGTGAAATTGCAAATTTGTAGGTAAGGCGGGTAGGTCATATGAAGCTTCGCGGCCCGCATATGTACAAAGTAATGACTCAGCCGCAAAGTCTTAGCGTTATAAAATATTATTTATAAAAGTTAGATTTTTTAAATATCATAATATCATTCAATCATTATAATAATATGGATAAACGCCCTAATATCGCAAATTTGCAATCGCTAAAAATACTAGCCCATGATTTTGCTACATGCCCTATAAAAATAGAGCGCTATGCATAGTAATATAAAGATCGAATCGAGGAGAACGCTAGCCCATAAATTATAATATTATTAATTATACAGGGTAAATTCAAAACAAAAATACATATTCAAGGAGCAATATCAGTATTCGATTATCGTTCCAAAAATATTTATAAAAAAACATGTGACCTTAAATTTTGACCAGGTTTGCCTATAAAATAGTTAACGTCGATTCATAACCGCGCGGCCGATACTGCGCTGCGGTCGCGTGACGTGCGAGGATGTCCACACTCAGTGAGGGTTGTCAGGAAGGCTATAAATTACGAGAATTTTAGTTATTAACTGTATAGCTCATAATTTTTAGTTATGAATTTTTAGTTATAAGCTATACAGCTCATAACTAAAAATTAGTATTTAGTAAATTAGTAATTAGTAAATTAGTTATTTTATAGTTATGAGCTGTATATTTATAGCCTTCCTGATAACCCTCACTGAGTATGGACATCCTCGCACGTCACGCGACCGCAGTGCAGTATCGACCGCGCGGTTATGAATCGACGTTAACTATTTTAACGGCAAACCTGGTCAAAATTTAAGGTTGTAATTGTAATTACGCATACGCGTACTGTCAGTACTTACGTAATAATGTTGGGTAAAATATTTCATTCGGATAAAAATACACCCTGTAGTAGTAAAACCATACAAACATTTAGACTGACATTATGTTTTGGTCGTACGTGTCTCCAAGCTTAATCACGCATTTTGCACATTACATGATGTTAAAATTTAAATCAACATAACGGGAACACATGACACTCTTATTGTGTGTCTGATCACGCAATATTGAAATGAAATGGACGACTTTTCATGCAACAAACTAGGAGGGAGACAATAACGAGATTAGAAGTCTCCTAATTATGTTCACTAAATGCAACATCAGAAAGAAACGCAATCTGTAGAGGTTTCAAGCGCGGATCCACCTGCATGGACAGTGTGGGCATACCCACAACCCTATTTAATTTGTGACGTCATTATTTTAGTCTGTTGATATCGATAGGGATATTCGGATTTCCGAACGCAGACAGCAGTTCGCTCGGTGCGATTTGGTGCGATTGACGGCAACACCTTCTAATAATAACAGTAGGTGATGGTTATGGTCGTGTCTACTGATAGTAGATCGTTGCAAGCTGCAAATAGGAGTTTTTTAACCCTTATTCACACGTGGCTTGGCTGTGACCACAACCTTTTTTGGAAGCTGGATCCGGCCTTGAGAGGTTTTTGACATACTACTGATGTAGTAAGTGCATTCAAATTCAGTTATATGTTATCGATCATTACGATATCAAAAACATGCTATATATGATATTTGGATAGGAAAAGGGTTAGGTTATTATCAAATACTTCTTTTACCTTTTGAATTCAAAATGAGTATTTTAGTAGCGTTTTTAAATTCGTATAGTTTTCAGCCCATATTAAAAGCACAGTTTCTTCACAAATATTTTTTCTAAAACAATCCTTTCAATGTTCATAACAATATTATTATTATCATTTATATCATTATCATTTATGTGTTAAATATTTTTAATGCATCAATTTAATAAATAAAACTTATCGCAATAAGGAAGTGGCGTCTGCGATACAAACACGATTTATTATTAACTAGATGTTTGCCGCGACTACGTAAGCAAGTCACACACGCTGCGGTCTACCGGAGACGGATGTACGGTTTGCCTGCGCATATCAGCCGATCGTCGCGGGTAGCGTTCCGGTGTACCGGTGCGATCTTCGGTTCTTTTTGCGATGGCATCGATTGAACACGATTAGGCGGTAGGAATTTTATACCGTTTTTAGGCCAACAACTGATGCGACCTGCGCAGGCGACCGAGTACCCACACATACACACACTGGTACACCGTACCGTGACACTCGAAATAATTGATTTTATATCTTGCCCCGGTCGCATCCGGCCGGTCTATTTCCACACTCGTTGCGGTATACCTGCACAGGTAGACCTCTCCGGTGGACCGTAGCGTGTATCTATCTATGGACGCTTCACACCACGTCAATCTGGCCCCATGCTAAGTATCCGAAGAACTTGTGTTACAGGTACCAGAAAACGGGAAGTATATTTAATACTTTTATACTATACATATATTTAAGATTTTTACTATATTATACATATATTTAATACACATCCATGACACAGGAAAACAAAAACTTTTTGTTCCTTCGGCGGGATTCGAAACCGCGACCCCCGGCTTGAGCACCAACGCGCTGAACCACTGAGCCATAGAGGTCGTCAAACGTGTATGGCCAGCATTGAACACGCAATAAACAAAAATTTTATGTAACCCCCGAATTGTCAAGCAGTGATGCTGATGATGATGAATAGTTGGAACACTCTCGAGAATGTCAGCTTTCAAACAAAAAAACTAGATCAAAATCGGTTCATCCGTTTGGGAGCTACCTACGATGCCACGGATACACATATAGACACACAGACAGACACGTCAAACTTATAACACCCCCTAGCTATAGCTAAGAACACTCTCGATCTTGACAGCTTTCAAACCGTTTGGAGGCTACGATGCCACGGACAGACACAGACAGACACGTCACACTTATAACACCACTCAGTTTTCGTCGGGGGTTAAAAAGAAGAAACCGACAGTTTTAAAATAACGGCAAAATAATAAGGTAACAAATAATTGCATAAAATTATTAAAATGGCGTTACAATAAACTTGAAACAATAAACAACAGTAAGGCGTAATATGCAATTGCATTATAAGTTTCTAAAAGACCTTTCAAGCATGTTTCATAATGTTTAAGCTCAAAGGACGAACAAAGTGAAACAAAATAGAGCACAACAGTGGCGATGGCTGGCTCTCCCTCATTGGGAAGCCCTAGCCGGTATAATAGGTAGGGATTTGGATGAGGGTCTTCAAAAGTGGTAAGCGAAGCCGAGAGGATAGGAACCGATGGAGTTATAGGAACCCCACGCCACTGGAGCACAATGACAACACAGTCACATAACGGCCCTAACTGTTACATCATTGCAGTGTTGCCAGATATACGGATTTCTCCGTATTTATACGGATTTTCGATCTGCGATACAGAGTAGATACGGAATATTATACGGAATTTTAACAGAAGCCCGATTCTTATAATTATTTCGATAATAATCCCGTTTCGGTCCACGCGCTAAGTCCCGACTCATTCCCGTACGCGTCAATTCGGAGCGCGCGAGTGGAACAGTTGAAAATCCAAACGGGATTTACTTAACCGATAAAATTTACGAGAATTACGCCGTAGTAAAAATCTTATTAACTTGCATAGTACCTACCTACTAAGACTAAGCTTGTTCGAAATAATTGTGTAGAGCTTCTGTGTATGGAATCGTTGGGTACAATTGTATATTTTTGTGATTCATAGCCTCAATCCGGAGCACCAAAAAGTGAACTACAGATTTTTTAAATTATGTTTTCACGTACGTATTGGAAATAAACGTCAATTTCTGTGTGTGTTTTTCATGTATTTAATATACGTACATACAGTGCAACCTCAATATAACAAATCGGAGGGGAAGAAGTAAATATTCGTTATATCAAGTAATTCGTTGAACTGAGGTTTGTTATGTTGAGGTTAGGATGTGTATATACACTGTAAATTCACAATCACATATAGTACCTATTCCTTCATAATCTTTTTTTTTGTTGATCATACAGAATTTAACAGGCAACCTGTAATACAGATAAATTGTGCAATGCACCTGGCAACACTGCATCATTGTTATATAATATTCTACACGTGCTGCTGGGCCTTTTGTAAACCTTACGTTACTCATTTCTACGCCCAGTACGTAGCCGGTAGCCGCATAAGGGTCAATTCACACCAAAACGAAACGATACGCGACATGGCGATGCATTTTTAAGATAGGTATTCAAAATTTAACTTTATTAATTACTCAAGAAGAAACACGTTTCATTATAAGAGTTCGTATGTCAAGTTGCACCGCGCTGCACAGCGCATGTGCAGTGACATGATGTATATGAAACGTCTATCTTTTTGTGTAGTGAATAAAGTTTAATTTTGAATAGCTATCTTGAGAATGCAGCGCCGCAGTGTGAACTGACCCTTACATTTGGACGAAACCTTTGTTATTTCTCAAATTAATGTATCTAATATGTATACCAAATTACTACTTAAGAGGACGCATGAGAGATTTTGATTGCGGGATGTCCTTTTTTCTCACCAATTATCAAAGCCTACAAAATAAAATTTAATGTATGTATTTATGACCTCTTATCTCTTTGTTTAGCTGAAGCATAACACAATTGAGCAACGTTTATAAGTTATAACACAAAATAATGTATCAAAAATGGGAATCTCAATTTTTATAGAGATCTTTTTGTTAGTGTGTGGATGAGGGACCTACCTGAATTTCCCTAAAATAAGTATAGCAAATTTTAGTAGAAGTCTAAAAAAAATTGTAGAACAAATCTGGGAAATTTTAAAAAGATAGTTTAAGAACTACAGCCCTCAAAGTGTAGTCCCTCAGTTCAAGTTACCACCCGTTCGTCACCCGCCGTTTCTTCACATCAAACATTAGAACCACCCAGTTTGTCTCTTGTTGTAGTAGATTAATGCTATATAGATTTATGCTTACACATTTTTTTATGAAATGAACGAAGAAACGAGCAGTCGGATCGCCTAATGGTAAGCGATTACCGCCGCCCTACGTAATAATAGGTACCTATAACTAGACATTGTAGGTAAATAAACTCTACTTATTATTTTATGAAATGAACGAGGAAACGAGCAGTCGGATCGCATAATGTAGGTAAGCGATGGTGTTCAAGTAATGTTCGTTGAGTTTTACCCGACTGCGCCAGAAGGAGGGTTATGTTTTTCGAATCTGATTCCGCGATCTCCGATTTATGCCCGGTTTCTGAAGTGAATTTGTCGTTAGTTTATATCTAATCATCATTAGTGCTATTGGTTCGATAACTTGTTTCTAAACAATCATATAGGTACAATATTAAACTAAGTTTAAGTTACAACTATTCAATGTGGTCCGGTTAATGGTTATCGATTCCATAAATCGTATTTGAAAGAAAACTCTGCCCTAGTTAAACTTAATTTATCTAGAGTTTCTGTAAAATTGTAGAGTACAGAAACCGGGCATTAATGTAGGTACCTACCGACAATTTAACCACTAAGGGTCAGTTCACACCGTGACTAGACGCGAAGAGGCGCTGCATTTTTAAGATAGCTATTCAAAAACTATATTCACCATACAGGAAGATACACGCAAGATTTCTTATGTCAAGTCAATAAAAGTGTCAATCAAATAGTTTTTTATTACTAGTATTGTCGAAGGACATTAGCAACATAATTCCAATCTATAAAACTATAACGATTATAAATCTACTCATTTTATACTATGCTTGCCGAAGGACATTAGCAACATAGTTGCAATGTATAATAACTATGACGATTATAAATCTACCTAGTTTTAATATACTTTTATACCAATGGGCAATTTATACGAATGGGCAGTTCCTAAATACATTAATACTAGGTAACTGCCCATTGGTCACCTGTCGGGTGACCAATCGGTAGCTATTTAGGTGACGAAATACCGGTTTTTGCTCCAGGTTCCATAAACTGGGAGGCGGTAACCCCTCAGTTCACACACCGCTATTTTCCAGATCTCGACATGTATTTGAAAAATTGTGTTTTTCACTACAGAATTTTAGTAGAACTTTTGTAAAAGTTTTTACAAATTTATAGACTTTATAGACATATCATCAGAGATAAAAAATCTATAACCACCGAAGTGTGGTCTCTCAGTTCATACAAAAGCGACATATTCATTTCGCGATATATTACTGACTTTTTCAATTATTTAGGCATGTAGAATTTTTGTAAAAAAAAATGGAAAATTTGTAGACAAAATTACAGAAAAATCTATAGGCGCAATTTGAAAATATCATCGTTTATAGTTACGGAACCCTCCTAAGACATGTCCTGACATGCTTTTGGTTAGGTTATTTTAATGTCGTATGGTTACCCAAGCACATACGACATTCTCACGACACAGTCAGCCCAGTCCAGAGGAATGACTGGTCAATACGTCTGGGGCCCACCATTGTGCGTGATTTTCTCACGAAATTTTCCTTCACCGTTAGAGCGTCCGTATAATGTAGTATGTGCTTGAGATCTGAAAAAGTATCATCGGTACTCGCCACAACCTGGGAATCGAACCTGCACTCTCTCGAGCGCGAATCAAACGGTCTACCCACTAGGCCACGGAACTCTTCATTAGCACATAAAATATTTGATTTGTTGCTTCCTAGCTGAGATAATGTTAATTTTTTGACTCTATAAAATATGGAGTAGGGTTACCACACAAGAAGCAAAATGAGGACAGTACCTAATATATTGTGTATGTTATACCTTATTAAATTTACGTTTTGCTCGCGGTTTCGTAGCTTTTCACTATTTTAGGGGTCCATAGTACTACTAGCAACTCTTATACCAATTATTATTTGTAGTTTCTCGCTGGCCGCCCGTTTCTCTGTCCGTTCTTGCTAACTCCTTGTATGTAATTATCTATATGAATAGATGAAATTTGATATTTTTGTTATATTTTCAATTCAAAAAATATAAGTATAGAAATCTTAGGTCTTTTAGGGAACGTACCCAAACTACGTGAACACTTTTTACCTGTGTGCGGAGTTCGAGTTTTTGTCACTACTTACCGTGAAGAAGTTAACTACAATTTAGTATGGCATTGAATTAGTTACCATTGTTTGCCACTAGGGGCGCCGTTTCGATGCCATACAAATTGTAGTTAACTTCTTCACGGTGAGTAGTGACGAAAACTCGCACAAAGCACACTGTTCCTATAAAAATAGAGATTCCCATTTTACCGACATTCGGAAGCGATTTGAGTTTCCAAAAATAAAATTTGTTATGATATATGTTTGTTTACACATTACGCTGTGACTTGTCCGCAAATAAACTTATTATATTCATCGTTTTTAAATAACACGAAAAAAATGTTTTGTCACAAACGCTTCTTGCATTTCGCGCGCTACTCCTGCATACCCCTCCTGCTCATCATCAATGCGTCATCTTAATACTAGTGTTACTCTTGTATTGGTCATAAAAATCATCAAATCTCTACTTTATAATTTCATAATATCTGTTCACAATCTTTTAAAATCATACATAGAATTCGAAAGAGAAGTAAAAACGAAGTCTTAACAATGTCAAAAAATAATAAAACCTAACGTGAAGCTTATAAGCAATATAATATTATAAAAACCTTAAAAGTCATGTAGAGGTTTTTATCACACCTGTTCATTTAAACACAACGCGTCACAGACCACAGTAATTCTGCAGTATTTCAGTACCAGTGACGTCATCATTCGTCTATTCATAGTTGAAGCTAGAATCTCAAGGCTTCACAAAATATTTTATATCAAAGTGCATAATATTATAAAAACCGAAAGTAAGATTATCTAGCTGTTGACGAACGATAAAAATTATTATCCATTTGGAACGAGTTTCAAGGATGCCAGTTCATCGCCCCAATGACATTGTCGGGTTACTGATAAACAAATATAGGTATAATGACGAATACTACTTGAATTTTGGTCCACAAAACGTGTTATCTTTTAATATTATATCGTATGTGCTAATAATTTTTGTGGCAAACATATTCGTGTCTTATTCCATTTAATTTACTTACAAATTATATTAAACGTGACATGAGACATTTTTAGGGTAATGCGCATTTAAGAAGTCTTAATACCTTTCGTAGAGTCTTGTACCCAGCTACAGCTAAAAATTAATAATATGTAAACCTATGTGAATGGGTGAGTGGGTAAAAAGTCCAAATATTATCATGTCTCGAGCACACAGATATTTCAATTAACATGCCGTGTAGCTTATAAACGGAGTCACGGGTCGCGACACGTGATCATCACCAACAGAAATAGCCCCGCATCACCGATGTTGAGGTAGGTGCGCTCTAAAAATCATCAAAACTCGACACGTACACTCAAAACACTGGGAGGCTTAAACTCGATCCGAATCAACCCGTCAGCGGCAATTAAGATCAGATATCAATTATAAATTAAACGGATTGAAGATGAAAAGCGTAATTTTAATGAAGACATAAAAATTGTTAAGGTGATTAACAATTTCGCTCGTTTCAGCTTAAATATTTAGATAAGCACTTTTTTCTTTTTTAGGTTTCCTAATTTTATACAGTTCTTTGTAGCTGTGACCTACAGGCTACAGCTGCATATGAAAATTAAAACCGACTTCCAAATTAAAAATGCATACTAAATTATGAAATAAAGCTTATTTTCTAAATAAATCCCCTTTCAAATTCGGTTAAAATTTTAACTACTTCTCTACTCAATCTTGTTAATTTTGAAGTCGGTACCAGCCCGAACAATATCCTATAATTATTTTTATAGAACTCACGTTCAAATTTGCTGGTACCGACTTCAAAAAATGTTGAAAAGTTAAAATTTTAGCCGAATTTAAAAGGGGAATTATTTGGAAAACAAGTTTTATTTCATACTTTTTTGTGCATTTTTACTTTGGAAGTCGGTTTAAATTTTTTGTTTAAAAATAATATTTTTTCTCTTTTTAGTTAAATTTATTATGTATATTATTATGAACACATTGATATCGATGCACAAAACTCTGATAAGTAGTGAGTACCTATGTCAAAATAATAATATGTTGGTGTTTTTTGTGAAGGTGGTGGTGATGATGATGATGATTACTGAACCTATTATATCATCATAATGTGATGATGTATGGTGTGATGATGGTGTTGATCATGATGATTACCGATTGACATAGTGGCATATGCTTGCAGTTCTTTAAACAACGCCGAAATCCTCAAACATGTATCTATAAGGAGTCAGGAGTTCTGCTTAGTACTTGTGGATCCAGGGTAGGTATACCTTGGTGAAAAATCTTACTTTTTAGTAGCATATGCTTGCACTAATTCAGAAAAAATTGAAATCACATTATGACCTATACATGTGTCCATATAAATTTCGATGATTTCCCTCGTTTCCTCACGGATCCCATCATGAGGTCAGCACTTTAGTGAAAACGGGATCAACTTGGGATTATATTCTTTACATCAAAAAAATATTCTTGAAAATCGGTCCACAGTCGAAGGAATTATCGATATATATATATATATATATATATATATATATCGATATATATATATATATATATATATATATATATATATATATATATATATATATATATACAGCCGAATGCATAACCGCCTGCCTCCTTTTTTTAGAAGTCGGTTAAAAATATATTATTTGGAAAGGCTATATATAGTAACTGAATTAACATTATAATATGCTGTTAATCTGTGAATCTCGACATTGAAGTAAAAATAATTTTATCTTTATACAAACTCTCTAAATAATAAACATACAACTGCGCAATATAATTATAATTTTGACGTAAATAATATTATATTTGTGGCTTTTATAATAAACTAGCTGACCCGGCAAACGTTGTTTTGCCATATATATTATTTCCATAAGATTTTTAGTAGAAGGGTGAAAATTTAAGTTGTTTGTATTTTTAATGCTAAATATGCTAATAAAAAATAAAGTTAAATAAATTAAAAAAATTTAGGGTTGGGTCACCCTTATCATTAAAGGGGTTGAAAAAATATTACGACCGATTCTCAGACCTACCAAATGTGCAAACAAAATTCATAAGAATTGGTCAAGCCGTTTCGGAGGCGTGTGTCCCCGAACACTGTGACATGAGAATTTTATATATTAGATTTTATTTTCATACAAACCTTCTCCTGACAATAACAAACACATAAAAGAAAGATTTATCCAATTTGGTGCAGTCGTTTGGAAGTTATGCGCGTACAAACATTTCGGTATTTCATTTTTGATTTTTATAAATTAAGTTAATTCATAAGTCAAGAATGTTGTTATAGGCGGCAATGGGCGGCCGGCGGGCGCGAGGCACACAGCGCGGCGGCATAGGCGTACGGAGAAGCCTATCTCAACATGGCGGATGTTGTCCGCGCGCGGTAGAGGCGGCAGGCGCTCAGTCGGCTCACGAATTATCTACGAAGCAAGGTGAGTCCAGGGGCAAACGAGCGATGACCCGGCGCGCTTGTTTTTATGAATGTCTATTTTGCGCCGCACCGCACGCCCAATTATGTTATATATGTGACGTCTTAAGTCTTAACAGCACCTACAAGAACATACAAAACTTGCACAAAATAGGTAGATAATTGCAATATAATTCACCTATCATTCTGGGTTATCAAAACATTCAGCTGTGTTATTCTAACAAGTATGTACATGATTACATTATCAAGTGATAATCGTAAGTACCTGGGTAACCGAGCTTTGCTCGAAGTTTTGATAAATTTAAATAAATAAAAAGAATCACAAAAATATTTATCTGGCCAAGATTCGAACCCACCACATTTCGAATTTCCGAACAAAGCAAAAAACGCATATGAAACTGCCAATCGGGCTGACATAATAGTCGAAATGTTTGGATATATTGTTGCACGACGAAAGAAAAAACTTACCTATAGCTTAGAAATGCGCACAGTTTCTCAGGCATGAGACCTGGCATAAACCCCCCCCCCCCCCCCCCCCAACTCCCTGCAATACCATGGGACCGTTTTCGAGAAACCGATTATTTATATGCATGACTGTCTCGTTTAAAGTATTTAAAGACAATCAGTACCTACGTCAAGTCATAGGCAAGCCTGCGTCGCGTCGCGACATTTTATAACGCGTTTGTGGACCTACCGCAACATTATTATTTATTAGGCCTGTGTAGTGTGCCGTATTTTTCCATACGATATTATTAACATTTCTCGCTAACAATATAATGTTCGCTCGTCAAATACGCAGTAGGTACTCTTTCCTAGCAGTAGTAGATAACCTTTTCCTTTCGATAATATTTTTGTTTTAATTTTTGTCTCAACCTTATTCCCAAATGGCCTGACCTAATCAATATATATTTTATATAAATGTTGTTTCTAATATAAATCTTTAATTCCTTATCACTAATAAATAACAAATGAGGGTATGTATTTTGTCTAACTAAATAATATATACCCTCATTTGGATTTTTCACTTTCAGAAGATGCTTTATTTTTTAAAATTCAACTTTATCAACTGTTACTGAAACTTATTTCTTTTCAAGCTATTAGGTAGTAAAATTACGTTGCTAATATCCCTCGGTAATCAGCGTTTTTTATGGAAACGACAGATTATGTATGAAATGTATGAAAGTATATGATTCCCGAAAGACATTGAGGTCGTGGTCGTACTTGTATATGAGAGGATGGGAGTTAGACAAAATACTTTTGGCTGCTGCGTACTTCAAGCACGTATGGTAGACTACGTACCTAGTTCAAGTGGCAAAATTGTTGTCTATCTTAAGTATCTACCGGTACGCTCATGTTACCTACATGAACATTACAGTATTGCAGAAAAGGCAAAACCTCTGTTTGAAACTGAAACGCTGTCAGAAATTTATTTTCTTATTTTCTACGAAACTGATGGCCGTATTCACCGCTTTAGATACTGCAAATGTATAATAACGTGGCCATGAAATCATCGCTGGAGGCCGGCGGCCTGAGGCGAATAGCTAATGCGACCTTGGACGTTCGGCACAAACGTTGTATTATAATATACAATCTAATTCGAGTCTGACGTCCTAACTGCTTCACGGATATCTCAACATTCTTATGCACTGATGAACAAACGCGAAACGCTACTCGGACCTACCAGCACCCTATCGAAAAGTACAACGTACACAGATGTTATTTATATCAGAATTTCCACCAAACAAAATCCTCGTGATACGTTTTGACGACAATTTAAGCTAAAGTAAATCAAAAACTACCGCCACTAGCTTTGCAAAACACAGTTATTGTGTAATGTGTACGAAATAAGAAACAAAGTACTTTAGTGTCAGCTCACACCGAAACGCGACGCGACACTGCGCTGCATTTTTAAGGTAGCGATTCAAATTTGAACTATGGTATAATATCCACTACTCATGGAGATACACGCTTCATTGCAAGAGCGACGCCGCGCTACGCAGCTCTGTACAGCTCTAAATTTGATTCGCGACGACGAAGGCGACGCTTAATCAAACAGCTGTCTTTGTTTTAAACACCTGTTGTAATTTAAAAAAAAAACTTGTTTTTCTCTACAAGTATTCTGTAAAACTTTTTACTAAAAAAAACATACAGAGAATAGCGTAACTTATTGAGTTTTAAGACATTTTAATACCTACTTCCTCAGAAAACACACTGATTAATTATTATTATTAGTCTGAAAGTGAGCTAAAAAGAAGAAATTTCATAAAATATTATTGTAAAGTAAAATAGTAGAGTCTAAAGTTTAATTGTTATGTAAAGCATGCTAGAAATGTTTACCTTACTTATTTTATAATGTTAAAATGTATTGTAATGTTTTGAATAGGCACGAATTCAAAAGGACGGACATATAATTAAAATGTAGTGAATAGTGATGTTTAGGTATAACACAATTAGATAAAGCCTACTGCAATTCGTATATAACATATACAAAGCGCTAACCACTTTGAAGGTAATCAACTTAGCTCAATACCTATGTAATGAGAATTCTACACGAATTCATAGAACGTATATTTCGACTAACATTATTCTTTATCATCTGTAAAAATAATATATTTTGGGAAAAAAAAAACGTTTCCGCTTTTGAATATTTTCAAAAAGAGGAAAAATAGATTTAAACTCTATATTCTAAAAAATCCACGTAAGTGCAAACTAACTTCTTTCTTTACACGAATTTAAGCTTAAAATATAAATGTAGTAAATGTATATATTATAACTTAACGTCCAAAATCCAAGTTGCAAGTACATGAACGTATACATAATAGTAAATACGATAGGTCAGGTTTTAGCTCTGCCCAGGCGAATTAAGCGGCGACTGCTCTGTACTCCCGCTAGTACGGGTTTGGGGCGGGGAGGGGCGGGTGGGGTGCGTCTAGACTTCGGCCTTGACCGAGATGTTTTCGCGCGAACGAGGTCGCCGCGGCAGCCTACACAGCCTACACCGACCGCGATCTCCTGACTGGTGATGTCGATAGACAGACATAGGGACACGAGATGTTTGTCACGTTAATGTTTGCCTAACACGTCCATAGAGCATGAAATATTGTATCAATGTATCACTACTGAAAAATAGTTAAATTCATTTGCAATACACATCAACAAGGGAGTAAAGGTGGAAACACACTTCGTATATAAAATCTGTTTCATCATAAATTGTAGAGAATGCAGGTGTATGTAACTGTCTGTATGTGGTAGTTATGGTGTACGGTGTACCTACTGTAATTTACAAACAAAACTATTAAGTTTCTTAAAACAATTTTAGATAACGTTAGGTACTCTAGATTTAACCACCAGATAGAGTTCGAAATTTACCAAAATTGAAGACGAAACAAAAAATATTAAAACCTTGATTTGTATTTATTGATATGTTGTATAGGACCCACTTAAATATTATTTTTATTCTGTTTTTAGTATTTGTAGTCATAGTGGCAACGGAAATACATCATAATATGTTAAAAATTCAACTGTTTAGCTATCACGGTACCTACATAATATACAATCTGTTAACAGACAGACGAATCGCGGAGTCTAATAGGGTCCCGGTTTTACCCTTTGGGTAGGAAATCCGACAAAATTAATTTATATGCGGAAAACAAAATTTTTGTATACTGCATAAATTGATGTAAACTATAACTTACGCCAAAAATCCTCCGGAAAATGACTATCTTTCAACCAAAAAACGCTACGTGGCTCCCGCGAGAACTTATTTCAATTTCACCATCTTTATAACCAATTTAAAAAATATTTTAAACAAAATTATTTAAAATGATTCTTTGTATTCAATTATGCCACATTATAGGTGGTAAAAATTAGATAGAGCAAGGCAGGCCTGTAGGTGCTCGCCTCAGTCCGGTCTGTGAACTCGAGCGATTCGACTTCGTGTGGACTTTGAGTCGAGTTAAAATAAAAGTCAAAACAAATTATTCAAAGTTAGTATTTTTATACACTTTTTGAACGTCGGTATACATGATGCCTACCACCGGTTCGGGAACTAGCCCGGCAAGAAGGACCGGCGTAAGAAACTCGCGGGTGGCCATCTTTTATCAAAAAGATGGAAAATTGTCCTTTTAGAATAAAAATGGTACTTATATAACAATGCTATGACTAAAACTACAATTCCTCGTGCTAAAGATATGTTTTGACAGCAAATCTCCACGTCGAGTAGTTATCTCGGCACGCTAACTTTTCTATTAATGTCAATGGCTTCTTGGAAGAAATTATTAATAATTTTTATGACGGAAGTCGTTTAAAAATTGCATGTGTATTGAGGGTAAGAGTCACTAGAGCAATTAATTTTATCTACGAACCTAGTATTTACAAGTCACTTGTAGAGTAAAATTGACCTGAAATTATCAGACTCTAATGACCAATTAAAATCAAGTGGGTTGGTTATTTCGGCTTAAAATTTCGCCCGACAACCTTCAATTTTGAGCCCACATTTCTTCGGAATCAAAAATGACGACGTAATCGTCGTTCGGAAATGGTTTGGTGGGTTATTGTTGATTCACGCCGACGTGAGGGGAGCGACGACGGCGGGGCGGCGGGGGGTAGCGCCCGGGTGACATTGGGCGGCCATCGACACTACGCCCGACCTACGCCACGGCTGGCGCGCCGCACTAGGTTTAGCGACTCGACTTTTTTTGGTAACGAATGGAATTCATAAATTTTCCAACGTACGTTTATCTTTTAATACTTAATTATACTAATAGTTATAATGTTACTTGCATAATGATCAAACCATAAAATTATATAAGGTATTGCATAAAGAATTTGGCATTTTCCTGTTACGTTAATTTATGAACGCAGCATAATTTTGGAATAAGACAAAACTTAAAATATTGTACATTAGATATTGGAGTAACAAACATTAACCTAATCACTCTTCGTCGAATCCTGATGTATATACACGTTACGACCTGTACCCGCCCAGTTCGAAAGTAAAAAATGAGTAAAATCCATTGTCCGTTAAATAGATATAGCGCTCAACCCGGAGGTCGCCCGTTCGAACCCCGCCAGGGAACAAAAAAGTTTTCTGTGCTCCCGGGTCATGGATGTGTATTAAATATGTGTACAATATAATAAAAATCAAAAAATATATGTATAGTATAAAAAGTATTAAATATATTTCCGTTGTCTGGTTACCCGTAACACAAGTTCTTCGGATACTTACTACGGGACCAGAGTGACGTGGTGTGAAGCGTCCACAGATATTATTATTATATTAAAATGAACTATGACAAAACGATTAACACGTTCACTCAGAAGCTACAGTTGAAGTAGTTTTATTGTGTGACGTCATTCGTCAACAAAGCTGCTACGACATCTAAGCTACGGTGTAATGTAGAGTTAAGATTATGGGGTTTAA
This sequence comes from Phengaris alcon alcon, assembly GCA_037179445.1. Lineage (NCBI taxonomy): Eukaryota > Metazoa > Arthropoda > Insecta > Lepidoptera > Lycaenidae > Phengaris > Phengaris alcon. Next base: position 641,131 of record JAYRCH010000369.1, on the reverse strand, counting down.
TGCATTCTACTATGTGGAAGGTTATACACCTGTGATATAAGTAAGTCTGAAAAAAATGTAGATAGGTATAATATCAAAATGTTTAATATTACAAATCAAATATCAATTACAATCGTACTTTGGGTGTTTTTATTTAATCGTCGAATCCTACTAATATTATAAATGTGAAAGTTGTGTGTGTGGCCATCCTCATGGATGGATGGTTGTTACTGTTTCACACAAAACCTACTGAGCGGATTTCGACGAAATGAAAATTTGGCAGGGTGGTAGTTTAGGTTCTGGATTAAAACATAGCCTACTTTTTATCCCGAAAAAGTGCAGTGTTCCTATGGGAGACTGTATTTACGCGGGCGGCACCGCGGGCAACAGCTAGTATTATATACGATTAATTAAAACCTGCCTTTGTTTTATTTATAGAAGAGCTAAACGTACTTATAAAAAGGAAATATATTTTTCGCAGAGAATATTATTGTACATCGTTGTGTAGGTTGCGTCGCGCAAAATATCAATAGACCTAGCCTAAGTGTTTATTAGCTCTCTAGAACCTACCGTATATCTACAACGTCATCAGCAACGACTCTCACAAGTTAAGTAGCAGATTATTCTTTACATTGTAGCGTCCCGTTACGTTCTCTACAAATTAATCCCGACACTTGTCGAGCTAAATGTACATACTTTTGCGGGTTAGGGATTTTGAGGACCACCAATTATCACGAGTATTCCAATCTATATATAATATATTATTTATAAAAGGTGATGTGGGACATTGACTCACTGATATATATAGACGCTCGCACAGCCGTAACCGCCAACGGTAGAAACTGTGAAATTTGGTCAGTAGTTTTAATTAAATATTTTGAAGCACACTAAGAAGGGATTCTAAAAAATTCCACCCTTAAAGGGGTGAAATAGGGGTTGAAAGTTTGTATGAAAATCTTTAAATCTGCACCAATTTCGATGAAAATTGAGATTCATGCTCTTATATACATTTTATTAAATACGTGTTTCAGGGTTTATTACAATTCACCCTCTTAGGGTGTAAAATAAGAATTGAAAGATGCAAATTATTGAGAACGTATTTTATAGTTTTTTGAAATTCGTCTCCTAAAGTGGTGAAATGGAAGTTTGTATAGCGAAATACCAACAACTGAACGGATGACGTTGAATTATGGCACGCAGATAGTTATTGTGACGTAGAAATCCGATAAAAAAGGATTTTCGAAATACACACCCCAAGGGGGCATGCAATGGGGTTATCTACGCGGACGAAGTCGCGCGCAAAAGCTAGTACCAATACATAATTACTTAAAGCAACATTTATCTTCACTCGACTTTAAAATAATTATTATTAAAGCAGCTACTGCTATTCGTAGAAGTGCTAAGATATGGGAAGTAGAAGGGTTTGATTTTATACTTATTATGTAATGAAAAAAATACATGTAATAATTTTGTTACGCTTTAGCACGTAAAACAGATACAAATTATTATTATTATTACTTAAGACTCGCGACAAATTTAATTATTCTGCTCTACATAATTTTGTCGTAGCACATTTCACCTTTTTTGCAACGTTACATTAGCATTCATCCCTCAATGTGTATTATTGTAGAATTTTTTTTTGTAGTATACACATTTTTTTTATTTACAATATTATTTTAATATGCATGCATGTCATTATTGTAAAAAATATATCATATTCTAGCTGCATCTAAAATGGAATTAAAATGTCATGTAATAAAAAATATTTAAATATTTATGGCACCTGTAATTTTACCTGTTACCACGGGTACATAATGCTTTGTTTGCAAGTCATTTAGTCAAGGCCACTCATAAAATTACAACCAAAAATGGCAAATTACAAAAAAAACATTCGAGTGCAGTTCGTTTGGCTTCTGTATATTTTTGATTTATATTTTTTAATAGATTGATATCTACTTCGTAGGCTAATTTGGTACTACACGTAAAGAGTTTTTAGAAATACCCATCTACGTGTTGTAAGTTAAACCAAAAATGTGTAGCGAAAAGAGCTAAAAAATGTCAGGTAGGCAAGTCGGATAACATATAGATTTAAATAAAATTTTAACGAAACAAATGGATGATTAAAGTTTTAGACACATTTATATAATTAGGTATTGCTTATGTGTATACCTTTTTAGTTGCAAGGTATATAATAAGGTAATATATAAGCAATACATAACCACGTGCATGAAAATCAATCAACTGCAGTTTTAAACTAATAATTGGGTTTTCAGTTGAAAGTACAGTTTAATTAGGCTTCATGCAAATTTTATTTCTAACTACGACTTAGTGAAGTTAGATGCTTGGCCTCATTAGTCAGACACTGCTTTATGTTTCATACAAATTAAATCCTGTAAGTTTTAATGATCTACTCTGATCAGTAAAATTAGTTTTTCGTATTAAAAAGTTTAATCGCATACTTTTCAGTTAATTGGCGAGGTTATCTTACCTAACAAAAGAGTGTTAGTAGTTATTAACAGGTAGGTAGAAAGCTCTCATCTCCCGCTCTCTTAGGTCAAAAAGCTCTCATGAAATCACCAATTTGATTAAAAAGAATGATAAAATGCACTTCAAATGCTATAGATATTTACTTACACCGAGTTTGAAACACAAATTTAGGGCAAGCAATTTTGTTGTTTTGTAACAAAAAGGTTTGAGATAAAATCCTCACGTAAATTATTTTACTTACACTTACAGAAAAGTAACAACGAAAACGGGCGAAAAACATTTTGCGAGCACTATGATAACCACATTCTACACTGGAATTAATGATTTTCCCATTCAATTATAACTTTTCCCAGCGCGTTGACCGCTCCAACGCTTTCAGTGCAATGGAATAAAGGTTATTTGTTTACAGAGTCATCGGCGCGACGCGTCGGTTACGCACTGCGCGTACGCACGATGCGTGTTCCCCCACCGGCCGACGCGCCTCCCACGAGCGCACGTGCGCGCAGTTCACATTGGTCCCTTCCCCGGCGCAACGGCGAATGACTGCCCTATACTCAGTACCTTCTAAATGCAACTCGACGATTGAATGCACTTCGATGCATTCTCTGAAACCGTGCCAAACGACGTCCCGCTATTGGTCGCTCGTATAAATTGGTGCGCGGAACGGAAAATGTGAGTAACTACATTAAAAGAGCTAACTATAAAATGTCATATTTTATGTTATATTACTTTATGCAAAACATATGAATAAATAAACAAAACTTTGCTCTCTTATGCAACCGAATGTGAATATTGTTAATAAAAGAGAAGTTTTGAAAAGGATGATATTAATAACCTAACTTAAACAATCAGAGGCGGATTAAACGTTCAGAGCGTAGGCAAGCATCTCATCGGGGCCCCTATATTGAAAATAACTCATACTATAGTTTGACCGAAACCGCTGTACCGCGCCTTAGGTAAACGCGGTGAGATGGAAAAAAGAGCACGAGTTTACATGAGATCGATATTGTCGGACAGATATTACGATTTCGGTTTACGATATTTTAAAGTTTTAAGGTAGGACTGGCTTGTAAACCCCAAAATTATATGATAAACCTAACATAATGTGTTGTCATCTATTTCGCAACATCAGAAAGTACACTAATTTTACTTTTATTTAAATTACAAAATGATCCTTTTTTCACAGTCTTTTGGGATTTAAAAGTTTGAACAGATTTAACCTGCAAAATGGGATACAATTTTTGCTCGCTCGCTGCGCTTACTCGTGTTTGACTAAAAGAACATTTAGTGCTGACGTTCAGTTTTAGGCTATTGATATAATTGCATATATCCGAAGTACACAGTATTTTAGGGTTTAAAGTTTAAACAGGTATATCGGAAAAAAAAAAATTTGCTCGCTCGCTATAACATTAAATTAGTAAGTATCGACGACGTTCGGTTTTAGGTATGGTTTTTATGTATTTTTCCTAAGCATACAGTCTTTCAGATAGGATTTAAAGAGTAATTAGATTTTAACCAGTAAAATAAACAAATTTTTTGATAATTGATAATCCGTCACCGCTTTGCGCCAAATCTTTAAATACGCCTCTAAATCACAAAGAAAAATTTGATGGCACGTCTATGACCTCATTAAACATTTATTTTCAAAAATAGTACGTTAGTACATAAAGGTTCGCCATCATAGGTATATATTGTTTAAAACAAGAGCATGTCAGGACATGTCTAAGGAGAGTTCCGTAGCTACCAACGCGCAATAGGTTTTCTTTAAATTACTTCAAAAGTATAATATTAGTAAAAGTAAGTTCTATTTCGCTCAAAATAATTTTCCTAAAGAGTTTTTAGCATGACCTTTTAGCATGAAAACTTACAAGTTTCTATTTCCTATGGTTTAGAAATGCCAGGATAAATATAAATTAAATGAATATAAAAATATTATAAATATTATAAAAATATATAAACTTATAAACTTAATAAAATTATAAGTTAATTAAATTAATTAAATACACTTACTTATAAAACCATCTTATAAACCACTTTGGATGCCGATTTCTCGAAAATAGTTGACTTTGTGGAAAAAGTCATGTACAAAACTTTGCTTTTTACAACATTTAATTATAGCTATTCGACGATATCCCACACGATGGGGTAAATTGAAAAAATATTTTTCCCTGTTTATATGGCCTACTGCTATGTATAAAATGCATGTTGCCAGGAGGCAGCAGCAGACTCGAAAGTTCGTAAACCTCATTTTTTATATTATATTTATTATTATATACAATTTATCTTTTGTATGATATTTATCATTGTGTATTACTCTTAATACAACACTTAATATCGTGTGTAGATATTTGAAAAAAAATTATTGCGTATTTTAACTGTTTATACTTTGGAGATTGGAGACACTAACGAGACTCGAAAATAATTAAATTTATAAAAAAGTCATTTATGAAACCTCGCCTCTATTGAAAATGACTTATTAAACGATATCCCAGACAATGGAGAGAGAAAACCCCTTAAATATAAAATTGTTATTATTTTACTATACAAAAAAAAATCTATATACAATCTTTAACTGTACCAAATTTCATCCATTTATATTCAATAATATAGCCCCCTTACTAATAAAAAGATTTACACAATGGATAACTTGAACAACGTTGCTGTCTTTGTCTGTTAAGTAACTTTTCCAACGCATCAGACAGAGACAGCAACGTTGTTTAAGTTATCCGTTGTGTAAATATTTTTATTAGTAAGGTGGTAGAAGCTTTATTTTTATTAACCTTGTCGATTTCTTATTTACACGGTCGATTTTCGCTGTGCGGCGGAAATCGCAGGTCGAAAATTGATCCATGCAAATCCCCCATAAAGACAGGTGTCTAGTCAGTAGTCAGGTGTCAGTCGCCTAGTTATAAGGAATATTTTAATTAAATAATAATAATTTGGAGGGAAAAAGATAGATGGATAGAGAAATACTGGTAAAATTGGAATTAATCCTCATTTGTGTTCGAGTTCCTATTAATTAATTATATTACTAACAGAGTTGCTTAAACTCTCATTTATATTTATCAATAGTTATATTATTATACTGTTCCGTGTCCGGCGCTGCTCAAGGATCAGTAGTCCATATAGCACGAAGCTTAGTCCACGTCCGTTCCCAAAGGATCGTGAGTGTGGTAGCTATCATACAGCGCACGTCCAGGTCCGGTTCACTCTAGGACCTAGTGGTACATATTACCATAGGATATCTCTTATTATGCGCTCATCCATCCGGCTCGAAGGACCATTCATAGAGGTTGTCTAATTTCTAAACAGTTCCAATTTTTATAATAGGTACGGCACAATCAGTTCCCCCACCTAAACAACCCGAATATTCTGTTATTGATTAATGGTTAGACACGGAGCTTCTGCGCTACCTACGTAACTGACTAGACAAGACAATAAAAACACTTGTTATTTACATGAAAAAGCTATAATTTAAATCAGGTTTTATATTTTAGGTAACAAGCACGTTATTAATTTATGATAAAACCTGATGCAAAACAAAGTTTTCCTCAAAGGAATAGTAAGAGGTACCAATGTAAAAATCCTACAAACTATTGGTATGTCAATAAATAAATAAAAATTATTAAATACATAAGAGGAAATATTTTGACAAGTTACAAAAACATAACTAGCTGTTTATTACGTAACTAGCATTATAATATGCCCGCGGCTTCGCCCGCGTGAAATTAGCTTTTAAACTTTCATCTGCTATTTTACCCACCTAGGGGCTGAATTTTAGAAAACGCCGAAATACGTAACTCATTCTTTTTCCGTACCTACTCAAATCATACGAAATTTCATGAACATATGTCCAAGGAATAAAAAGTTTCACACAAACTTAAATCTCCTATTTTACCACTTTGGGGGCTTACGTCATAATATGAGAAATACGTGTGCAAAATTTAGAATTTCTAGCCTTAAGGGTTTGGCCTCTGCGTTGATAAATCAGTCAATCAGCTTTGCCTTTTATATGTATATCACATAGTATGAAACAAAGTAGCCTTTTTTGTCTATCCCTATGCATGCTTAGATCTTTAAAACTACGCAACGGATTTTGAAGCGGGTTTTTAGACAAATAGAATGATTCAAGAGGAAGGTTTATATGTCAACAGCAACTACGCAAAAGGTCGGAACGCCAAAAACGCAATTTTATAGGAGAGCTAATTTTGTTTTCTATAATTAATTATTCAGTTTCTTTATCATTCACATTTGTTGTTTTTGCACTAAGCGATAGTTGTTAGCTATATGTTCATAGCTCGATAAGCTGTTGGTTATAATAAATATCATTTCTTGTAAAATTTAGCATATTATACGACCATATACTTCGTAGATAAAAGTCGTATCTTACTGTTACGACTATTTACTTACTTTTAATCGATATGTTGTAGATGAGTCGTAAGTGTGAGTTACGACTTTAAGCTTTGTTTATATTAAGAAAATTACAAAAAATAGTCGTATGAAGGTTTTAAATATAAAAACAACATTTCAAAAGTAAAGTTTTTAGCATAACTGACAATTAAAAATTTTAGAAATTATATTTCCCATACAAACAAAATTTGCTAATACTACAAAACATAATATTATTATGGAAGTCAAATTTCGTACATAATTTGTAACTAGAAAGATATATCAAGGTCTAAAACAAATTTTTACTTTTAAACAATAAGTATAAATTATAATTTTAAACAAAATAGGTTTTTGTGCAAAAGTTAAAAATAATATAAATTATTCAGAAGATTCGCTATCATGTTGTGAAATATTTGAACTATGCATAAGGTTTTGGTAAAAAATATGGGATTCTTAAGGATGAGGATGATCGAGGGATTATTATACGAGCTTCACAAAGGTATAATAAGTCACGGAATTTTGCAAACGTTATGGTTAAATGATTATTTTTACATAATTCTAGAATATGTATTATATATAAGGAATAATAATCTGTATCTAGTAAATCATTATTATTCCTTCTTCTTGAAGAGTAGTATTTTTTCGTTATGAAACGCATATTATTTTCTTCTTCAAAATCGTAACGATAGTTTATGGTGTATGGTTCAGAAGACTTAACTTCAACGTCTTTAATTTTGCTCCATGAATTTTGTTGATTAATAGTATTTTTTACCCAATTTCTATTATTATGCAGTTTATAATAAAATAAAAATCTGTAACACTCATTTCAATGACATTATAATTAGGAGGATTGACTTTTGACCATCTAACTAGACCATACCACTGTGCAGGGGTATATATTAATTTATTTTTTAACTTCTCTCAATCAAATCGTGAACTGAGTCAGCTTCTTTTGCGTGTGTCCATGTTCTAAAAATCTATGAACTATTGAAAAGTCATACTTTTTGGCTGCATAAGTATAAAAAGCAAAGACAATATTTTCCGGTCTTGACCAGCGCAATTGTCGGACCAAAATCAGAATTATTTAGCACCCAGAGCAATTTTGGCTTCAATAAATTTAGATAAGCAGCTGGCTACTTTACTTGCCCCATGCTTGCCATTGATCTCAGGACACATGTAATAAAAACCTTCCTGTTTAGCTAGGTCATAATATACAGTAAAATTATAAATCGACAATTTTCTTTTGTAATATAATAAGCCAACTTTACCATGAGGACAGTTCAAATTTTTTTGGAAATCATAACACGCCGTAACTATTTTGCCATTGCTTTTTATTGCCTCATTTTTATTACATGCCTTTATTTCTCTAGCTTTCATCTTATTTAATTATGTCAAGTTCATTTTTCTGTTTCTCTTTTTCCTTTAATGTACGTATATTTGTATTATATATATGGCACTCGTTACATATTATGTCTTTTTTCGGTTTATGAAATGATATATTCAAATTTCGGCCTATGATATCTCTTTACTGTCTGACTGTTGTTGCTTTATGAATTATATTTTCAGTACTACACCATTCATCGTACAAAGAAAACATTTTTCGGAATGAAAGGTCACTATCTAAGTAAATTTTAGAATTATTTTTACACACATAATGAGATTCAACAGGCTGAAATGTTTTGACATGTGTTAAAACGCTTTGTGGCATTTCCTCGTCCATGACAATAGTTCGGGTACCACTACGTCGATCAGGAGATACGGACCCACCACCTGAACTCCATTTCACCATTTCTATAAGAAACTAAATGTTCATTAGCAGTTTCATTTGGCTCGGATGTAGAAGTCATATATAAAACTAAATCAGAATTTGATGTACTTTCATAAATATTTAGTATACAGCTGCTACTACTAATATTAAAAGAGTGCCCATACACATCTTGTATCCTTCCCATCGGTGTTCAGCATTAAATGGTAAAGGTGATTCTGAAAAATTTATACTTCAATTAGTTAAAAATCTAACGTAGAATATAAAACGAGTAATATATATTTTTTTAAGATTATTAAAGACATATTTTAGCCATAACTAAACAGCAGACAATCGTATTTTTTTTATAACTAAGCATATAGTCGTATGCTTATGATACGTCTTAATACATTTACTTAAATTTATATTATAATCAAGCACATAGTCGTAAGTATCAGTTACGACTTTCTCTAACGTAATAAGTCTGAACCGACCGCACCAAGTGATTAAAACCGGCGCATGTAGTCGTAACATAGGCATTTCGTAATGCTTCGGAATTCAACATTCTTTCGTAGATGCTATCAATTACTATCAAATACTTAAATAATATATTCAAACGACAAAATCTGAATACTAATGTAAAAATAATACTGTAAAACTTACCTAAAATCTGGTTTAAACCACTGGTTGAAGCCGATAAAACTTCACTGTTACTATTACCTAACAATAATTATAAAATCTGCTATGAACGTGCGTTGCTCATGTTTTAGTTTATAAGTATAATTTAATACAAATTAAAAATTAACAAGTATAACATTACAAATATATTATTTAAACACTTTAAACTTCAAAACAAAATTGCTAGCCTTCAACCGTCTGTTGCGACGTCGCGCGTCGCGTCGTTACTGTGCGCTCATTGGTTGGCAGCGGTGCCACAGCTCCGAGCCTATCGTCGCATTTGTCGATAGGTATCGTATTGTACGCGAAACGTTTAATACATAAGACTATAGACCATTAAATGTCTCATTAATTAAATAATATATTAAAATTTGGATTTTATGTAGTCCTTGGTACGAAGATTTGAATTGTTCAAAAAAAAACTAGTTCCGACTTTTTGCGTTGTCGCTGTCGATGTATATAACATGCATAATATAGTAGAGAAACACTGATAATTTTAGAGGTTTCTAATGTCATAAATGATCAAAAAATCAAATTCAGCCAGCGTTTACATATCAAACGCTGGCTGAACCCTACGAGATAGATCAAAATATAATGTACTACAGTATTGTACACCTTAAAAAGGTCTACAAAAAAGTCCATGATGGTATATGTATGTCTCTTAGAGATAACCCACAATAACCATTTTTATTTTAAGCAATTCAGCATTAATCCTTATCTAATTAAGTACCTTAAATACATTGTGCATTTAATATAATCAAATATGGACCTTTACAGCATATAATTTAAATGAATATTTTCGAAGATTTTACAGATTTAAAATGCAGGGACATAGCGATTGTAGGTGACAGGGTCCCGTTTTTACCCATTGGGTACGAAATCCTAAAAACATTTTCAATATTGCAGTGTGTAAGGAATAATAAGTACTTTTTCTTTTCTCCAAGAACACTAATCCACGCGGGCGAAGCCGCGGGCAAAAGCTAGTATAATAAAAATATATAGATACTTATAAACAATTTTTTTTTGTGCCTAGAAGTCTATTAAATCCCCGCCCACGATATTTCCTATTATTTGAAATAAACTGAGCAACATTTCTGAACTAAAAATTAGAGTCTTGTTTTATATATTTTGCATATTTAAAAAATAAATGTTACTTATTTGTTACTAGAAAATCTTTACTATACTTTTGAGCTTTGTACCAACCTTTTGTAGTTTAAGGTAAGTTACATTGTAAGTGTGTAGGGTAGGTAACATCTATGTTACAATTACGCTTAACAAATTGTATTGTTTTAAAGCTTTCCTAATAGATGCTAGTATATGAGAATAAGTTGCATTGAAAACGAAGCCCAATAACGTTTTTTGGGGTACCCCAAAAGCCAAAACCATTATTATTTCTATTTGCCTGTCAGATTCAGAGATTCCAGAAAAACAGTAACTTAGGCCTGACAAAGAATAAGTTATTCTAGACTAGCGTTAGTGTTCTTAAAATATGTACGCACAACCTAACCCTAAGTGAACATTAATTGTGTGGGAGAGGCCTTTTGTAGGCCATGTGAGTGTGTGCGTGAATTGTGTCTGTATGCGTGAGGTGTGTCTGTGTGCGCCGCCGGTTTATTGTCAAGGCCAACTGCCAAATCTCCTGCACTCCCACCTCCCCTCAATCCACTGTCAATTACAAATTCAGCAATACTATCGCGATCTCAGCTACACATTTCCAAGGCAATTCTTTTATATGATACCTACAATATGTCTAGTCATCATCAAGACTTTGCAATACATCTAAGAATAAATCTAATTTTGTTTAAGGCATCATCTTCCTTCGTCCAAATATGTATCTTTCAAATGAATATAATCTAACTAGATTAGAAGACTTTCTAAGCTAAGGTAGTCACCGTATATCTCAAACAGTATACGTCAAAATATTCATCTGAAAAAAAGAACCAATGGACAACAATAGCTTCGATATGGTAGTAATTGCTTCACAGTCTTTTACTTTCTTTACAGTAATATTACACGGTTGTCCGCGATTGTGACATGTAATTATATCTTTACTCAAAGTTTTTTTTAATGAAATGAACCAGGAAACGTGCAACGGATCGCCTGATGGTAAGCGATTACCGCCACCCATGGACACTCGCAATACCAGAGGAGTTATACTTGGTGGTAACTCCTCTGGTGTTGCGACTTGCGTTCCTGATCCTTAAAATTCCCAATCCCCCCCTTGGGCCTCCGGTAGCCTCACTTACTCAGCGAAACACAACGCAAGCGTTATTTCACGCCGGTTTTCTGTGAGGTCGTGGTATTTATCCGGTCGAGCCGGCCCAATCGTGCCGAAGCGTGGCTCTTCCACAGGATACTTAACAGGTAATTTATTATTTATTAATTTATTTGGTTGCCTGTTGTGAGTCAGTCGTCAATATATTACGTGAGCAATAGAAACTGAACCTAGTATTTTTATAATTTTGGATCGTTACTGGCTTAAAGCAATAAATAGATTATGACTTAATTTAATACATTGTTATATTAACTTACGAATACTAGATAATGCTATAACTTTGTAGCATAAATGCTGGTTATCTATAGGTCAAAAGACATTATGAGTTAACAATTTGACTTGGACATTCCATAGAGAAATTAACACCATAGGCTATCGAATAGAAAATGTCTAAATTAAATTATTATTTGGTATCAAAATTATCCGGTATACTCCAAATTTAAGGCTCGAACCAAAGAATATATATTACTATCGTACTCGAACGCTGAATCATTCGTCAATGGATTTGATTGAAACGAATGTCAAATGACACATTATTGTTAGGACAACAAATAACCATTTGACACTAATATGAGTCTAATTCAATTGATTCAAAACCTGCAGCAAAGCAACCCTGAATATCACATTCTAATTACACAACATTATCAGACAGAATCGATCACCTGAACCCAAAATCACAAAATGATTACTAAGACGCGATGAGTTATTGAGTCTTAACTGGATGGTAGGTGCACTGAACAAACAGAACTTATCTAATAATGATGTCATGGAAATACTCTATATAAATATGTAAAATGATGTAATTACTCGATAGGCACTACAAAAAATTCAGCAGAGAACGAATCTAGTTTAAGCTAACCTAGCCTTATAAGTAAAAATGAGACTAGATATTCTTTCTAAGCAAATTAGTTTAGCGCATGAAGATATAGATAAAATATCTAAGTGGCCCCATACACGGTCCGGTTTTCCTTCAGTTCGGCCTGAACGGATGCAAAATCGTATCATGTGTGCAATTTCAAGATCGCATCAGTCGGCCGTATGGACTGAAGCGATTCGTTCCAGTGTTGCCAACTCTGTTATTGCGAAACTACTAAAATCGCGTCGATTTTTACTAAAACTACTAAAAGAGTACAGATAACTATAAAAAAGCTACTAAACTTAGGAATCCCTAAAAGGTTTTTTCGGGATTTTGTGTTTACAAACATACATACATTTTCAGTTTTAATATTTAACCGTTAAATTTAAAAAAAAAATAGTAGGCAATATTACGTATATAGAAATTAAATGGGTAGTTTTAAGTGCGTATTACGGATGCGTGCTACTATGTGCTATTATGATAAGGTGTCATAATAGCACATAGAAGCAGGCCACTTTGCATATTATGATTACTGTCTAGCTATTTTCTACAAAACCACTACTAACAACAAATTCCTAAATAAAATATAGGTAATAAAATACTAAATTTAGTAGTAAATCTTTGTAAAACAACTAAGTTGGCAACATTAATTCTGACCTGTACGGATGGACTGAACGGCAATAAAATTGGACTGAACGGTAATAAAATTCGAGTGTAAAATAAAACCGGTCGCACTTGACCGGTTTTATTTTACACTCGAATTTTATTACCGTTAGTCGGCAAGAGGGGTTCCGTACAAAATGGAAAAAATAACATTTGTTGTATGAGAGCCTCTAATTTTTTTGTTATTCTTATAATTTGTTGTTATAACGGCAATAGAAATACCTACACTACACCTACACCATACATGTGTGAACATTTTAACTATCCAGCTATCACGGTATAAGAAGGTTAAGATACAGCCTGGCGACAGACGGACGAACAGCAAAGTCTCAGTAATAGGGTCCCGTTTTTACCCTTTGGGTACGGAACGCTAAAAATGGCACGTGGTCTAAAGAATTTTATTAAAGTTCATTGAAGTATTTAAAATTATAGAGCCACTAAGGTTGATAAAATCTAAAGACTATTACTATAAAACAAAGAGAAATGATTTCTATAACATATTACTGGAAAAATGTATGACACAATAATTCGGTTTCGTCGATAGCGTGATTACAATTGCATCAAAATAATATTAATAAATAAAATAATATGTTTCGTCGATAGCGTGATTACAATTGCAGCAAAATAATATTAATAAATAAAATAATATCCTAAACTGACCAAGAGCATGTCACGACATGTCTAAGGGTTCCGTAACTATCAACGCGCAATAGGTTTTCTTTGAATTACTACAAAAGTTATTTTCATAAAGTTATTACAGAAGCTCTGTCTGTCGGACAGACAGACGGACGGGCAGAGTGAAATTATAAGGGTTCCTAAGTATTACGGAACCCTAAAAACCAGTTTAATATAAATAAAGTTCACAAATTGTGTTTCGATGGTTTAAAATGAAATATAAGTTATATTTTTACATCTCACGATATTAAGAAAAACAAATACAATAATTAAAATTATAAGAGTACACACTAAAGTTTTGTTTGTGTGCGTGTCGGTATGTAATGCTTACGCCTACATCTATCTGTTGCTTGTTTGAAAAGAGGCGTTATTAATCTAAGGGCCGAACATCCGACCGAACTGACGTCATCAGTTCGGTCGGATGCGATTTTCTCCGTGTATGTGCTCGAATCCGTTCTGACGTCTGACGTCAGTTCTAACTGAAACGATCGGCCTCTCGTCTGTGGAGGCCTTAATAGAAACAAATGCGGAAGACGTAATAAGCAATTTATAATTATCTAAGCATACTGACCATGACCACAAAATGTTACATGACCTAATTGACACAAATATCGCGAGTGCATTTTAAACACACACTTGTGATATACAAACCATAACATGGCATGAATATTGGAACATAAGAAATGTTACATTTAAAATGCAAATAATTGTAAAACAATGTTTTCAGTTGTAGCTCAATTTGAAAAACATAAGAATATGAAGACCGAGAAAAGGTTCCACAATTTTAGCTTTTCAATTGGATTAATTTGGTTCTAGCTGACGAGACTGCCATTCCAGGACAACCTAATGCAGGATTTTCACGGGTGACTAAAGCCACACGACTTCGACCGCTTTAGTCAGTTGTGGCCCGACGGATAGCCATTTAGACCAGATAATGCAGGATTTACAAGCGTGACTAAAGCCGAACAATTTTCGCAGCACGAAAAAATCGAACCATCCCGCCATTAAATCCCCTCAGATTAGTTGCAGGCGATCGTCATTATTTCGAATTGTCATTTTCGAAGGAAGTTCACTGAAACCGCATGTGATTTTAGTCACCTGTGTAAATTGGCTTGCGATGGGGTGTGGTGAGGCGATTTGTCAGGCGATTCTACGCAGGGCGAAAATCGACCCATGTAGCCCCTATTAGCAGAAAGAAGACTCGTTTTGCTGTAGGAAAATAAATCGTGAGCGCTAATAATAATAATAATCAATAGACTGTTAGACAGTACAATTGTTGAAATCACAACGGTAGTAGAATTATCACGACTGTAGTAAATATTAAAAACATTTACAACATTTTTAACAACATTTAAAACCTTACAGAATTAATTAATTTTGATAGCACACACCTATAAGGGAAATAAACTTTTTGACTTTTATTAATAAAAAAATATATTATTTATGTCGACTAAAATAAAATTAGGAGACTAATTATTATTAGCTTACGCATAGTTACGCACTAGGGCTAGGGCGAATCTGGGGAGTTAAGTGGGACTCGTGGTATGAGACTGGCGGTCAATGTACAAATATACCACAAGGCCACCAACGGGTTGTCATTGGCCTACAATAGTCCCGGATCTGTCCAAATATCATCAGGGACCGGCATTGACAACCTAGAACACATTAATAGAGACACTTCATGCCCGTATTTGTCGTTTTAGAAGGCTCAGGACAAAGTATAAAATTAACTAGGGATAAATCAAAATGATAGAGAACAAACAATGATAAATCGAGACGCGAAAAAATTCAATCAGATTTGCTGAATTCTGGCTGTTGTTGACGATGGTAGAAAAAGTTACATATGAATTACTAATCTTGAATATTCTAAAGGATATTAAAATGAATATTATGCGTGTGTGGGAGATAAAGATGTAGTCAAGGCCGACCTATATAATATTATCACCACATGCATACGGCCAGATTAGATACTGAAAAGTAAACTTTGTAATATTTCGGTGCGCTTGATACCTAATTTAGTATTATAAAATGAGAATGAGTTGTGGGGATCATTTTTTAAATGTGTAAATACCGTGAATCGTGTAAAAGAGGAGCAGAAAGTAAAGATCATACGACGACTGGAAGAAAAGAAATTGCAAAACAGCGTAAAATTTACATACCGATATTAAAATATCCACTATGCAGTTACGAACAGGAATGACAAAAATACCAATAAATAATTACATCCTGCAATAAACCTATTAGATCATTCTCATTTATGTACTTGCATAATTAAATTTGGTAAATGCAAATTTCAATACCTTGAAGGATAAAATATTTAAAAAATATTCACACCTACCAGATTTTATTATGTAGCTGATAAAACAGACCAAGACTACGAAAATTAACTATTATAATAACCTGTGAAAGAGCAGGAAAAGATTAGATCACTTTCAAAGGCAATATTTGGTGTTGGTAAATGCTTGTTAACAGTGAATGAAAAAAGTAAAAAACTATTATTTTTTCGTACTGGAAATAAAAATATAAAATACAGCAACAAAAACAGCAACCTTGAACAATGCAATTAAACATATTTATGCACTTGTTGTAAACAATGTAGAAAATCCGTTTAAATAAATAGTTATTTTCGCAGTGTATAGAATGGAAAAAGCCTACGAAGAAACTAGAAAAACACTGGATTGACAAAAATCGCTAGGTAATAAATAGGCAGCGTTAGACGGCGGGCGGCGTATCGATCGCCGCGTTGAGGTAGGTCAGGAACGTACTGTTCGTTCGCACGTGTGCTGTCCAAACACTGCCTAATTCAAAGATATCCACCACAACAAAAATATTAATCACACAACGATAAACTTATTTTCGTACAACGCAACAGGTAGTAACAGACTTGCATTTTTATTCACTTTTAAACAATTACTAAGGGCTATTTAAATTATAACTACGCTACCGACAGAATATTGAACAAGAATAAAACGATGCCAATTTTTGGTCTAAAGAATTGGGGACGATTGTTAACCACTTATGAACATTAGCCCGCTAGATGCTAATTTAAGTCTAGAATTTTTGAATACTTTATATGAAATATTTAAATTATTAAAATAATTTAAGAAAGCTAGGTACTTACTTTAATAATGATTTCATGGATTGCTTTTATTAAGTGTAAATTAAAATTTGAAAAGATAAAACTAGGAATCGTATAACTCGTCTAACGTTAGCGTAGGTCATGTTATAAGTTTTATACACAGGCATGTTCGAATTTTTTTATTTGATGAAATATTTATTATGAGTTTTAGGCCAGAAAAAATATAAAAAGTACATACCACATCCTCCATCCAGTCCATAATGGCGTATTGTTTGAAATAACTTGATATTCGGCGATCTGTATTACGAAAGTGTTCTACACGTCGCGACGCTCGACACACGAGTGCAGCGTCGTGTCGTATGTTGCACCGAAAATTCGTTCCCGCTTACTCCCCGCACTTGCCCCCGGCCCCCGCTCGCGAAATTTTCGAATATAACAACGCCATCTAGGGACGATCGGAAGCCCCTCCCCTTCGGCGTAGCCTTGAACTTGACAGTACATCGCAAGCGACCCAGTTTTGCGACTCCACCCGCCCCCGAGCTACCGCCGCGCACTGTCACGGTCGCCACAGCTGAATGGAACTGAATGCATAGAGAACATTTTCGCGCGACGTCGATGCAACTCTTGTTTTCTTTTTTTAATATTACATCACGCACTTGTGCTCGTATTTACATCGCTTGGTTATAATTTAGCACTCTCGCTCGCGATAAACTCGAGTTCATGAGTGGAAATTTTATACAGCTGGTTGTTTTTAATCACTTTTTTATAACTAATGTGTTGGATGGATTGTACTTTATTAAACGACTTCTTAATAATATTATACAGAGAGATAATAATTACCTTAATCCAAGGTTTTTTAATTAATTATAATAAATTGAAGGTGTGGGGACACCTTCTATTTATTAATGGTTAGAGATCTACAAAAATCGTACCTTTCTAACAGTCAATCTGCATAGTAAAAAAATAATTTAAAATGGGAAAAAAATTCTAAAAATTCATCATTAACATGGGTTTCTCTCTCGTCGTCAAACTACCATAACAAACAGCCCTTTCAGGAAAAGAAAGTAATACAGGAATCATTTTTGGTTTAAACTCATTTGAATTTGGACTTTTACAGGCAATTAAGCTTACAGCCATACTTAAGACTCATGGTCATTGGCTTTTTAATAGATATAAAATATTATAAATTAAAGTCCCCCACCGCGTCTGTCTGTCTGTGTGTTCGCGATATGCAGTTTCATCTATTGATAGGGGGTCCTCAGGTAGGTTTAAAATGTAAAGGTTAATTTGAAAAGTTTTTTTTTTAATTTGTTTTGTGGATATTGGTTGAAATATATGACTATAGTAATTTTTGAAGGTGCAAAAAAAATCAAGCCGTCTGGGAGCAAATAATGTATTGTGGGTACTGTTTCTCTTTTATAGGTATACAAAAAACGTCTGTGACGGTATAATATTTCTATCTTATAAGGATAGCTTACTATAGCCATTATTTTATTTATTTCAGTAGGTACCTATATACTTAGATAAGACAGAACAACGTCTGTCGGAATCAGCTTGTTAATAAATAGAATAATGTTTTCAAATTTTATGGAACCGAGTTTCTTTTTAACCTAGTTTATAGTTAAGTGTTAAGACCGAACAACGTGTGTCGGGACAGCTAGTTAAAAAATATAATTGATGTGCAATGCTATGAAAATGTTCTTAAGTCTTATAAATATTCCAATTATCATCAGTGAATTTACACTAGGGGCAGTCGGGGCTAGTGCCCAGGCTCCAGGGCGGCAAATTTTCTAGGGCGGCAAAAGTTCCAAAGGGATTTTTTTTTCTAGTATTATCAAAATAAGTAATATAAGTAATTAATTATTTCTCATATTTA
Organism: Phengaris alcon alcon; assembly: GCA_037179445.1. Lineage (NCBI taxonomy): Eukaryota > Metazoa > Arthropoda > Insecta > Lepidoptera > Lycaenidae > Phengaris > Phengaris alcon. The sequence continues at coordinate 622,430 of JAYRCH010000369.1, read as the reverse complement.
ATCATTTTTTATTAAATAGATTATCCAAGCATGTGTCAAATCGAATTTATGTAAATTATAATTTTAGCACTCTATGTAAAAAATAAATATCAACATATTTTTATTTATTTATTTTCTTAAAGATATCAAATGATAATATTTGATTTTTTTTTATTCTCGGGATTTAATAAATTGAAGTAGTAGTAGTTTTCGAAAAAAATCAAATATTTTTAAATTATTTTTAATAAAAAAAATTAATTTTTAAATTCTTTAATTAGAATTATAACAAATTTTAATAATGTAATACAATTATTATTATAAGTCATCCTAAGCGTAAAATGTATAATTCTTAGAACAAAAACAAATATTTTTTATGTTATTGAAGTAAGTATTTAATAAACAGATGTGTTTTCAGTCTGTGTCCAAACTTTCAGGAGTGAATATAGTCTGGACACTGACTGAAGCAAAACATCTGTATTATAAACTTTCTGCAATCAATAAGTTATTCTAATTTTAAAAAATAGGACATAAAAACTATAATTTAAGTCAAATTTCAGTGATATTTTCTTGTGCCCAGGGCGGCAAATTTTTAATATTCGTATAATTATGTATGTAGTACCAATGAACAAAAATATGTTTTTACAGAAAAAAAACAATTAAAATTGAAGTGATGGTAATAAAGAAACCGAAACAAAATCGACAGGAAAAAATCTTCAGGAAAAATGAGCGTAAGTGTCGGTTCTGTGAGAACCGACACTTACGCTCATTTAAGAAACGTGTATCTTTTTGTGTAGTGAATAAAGTTATATAATATACAGCGCCGCGTCCCGTATCGTCTTGTTTCACACAAACAAGACGATACGGGACGCGGCGCTGTATATTATATAACTTTATTCACTACACAAAAAGATACACGTTTCTTAAATGACATTAGTCGTACACTGCAATGCGCTACGCAAGTTGCAACTTGACATTCAAACTCTTACAATGAAACTTGTATCTTCTTGTGTAATTAATAAAGTTCTATTTTGAATAGCTATATTAAAAATCCAGCTCCACGTCGCATATCGTTTTGTTTCGGTGTGTATTGACCTTGTGCAAATAAAAAATTAAGAAATCTTATAGAGTAGATAGAGGCAGAACGGCTAATGGAGACAAAAACCAAGAGCAGTTTCAATTCTAGGTTCAACAATTTCTAGTAGTGGGTAGTCCAAAGATTAGCACCAGTTGTATAGGACTAGAAGTTATTAAGTGTGTTTCTGTTCACACTGTATACAGTTTTCCTTCTACCACGATAATAATCATTCACACTTAACGTCTGCCTGAAGACGTCCACCTGAGCCAGGACATAGGCCTCCCCCATAGTTTTCCTATTTCCAGCGCAATCGATCGCGACCTCCTTTCTCAATTCGCGCGTCCACCTGGTGAAGGCCATTCTAGCTTAGACGTCCAACCCGTGGTCAACACTTACCTACCTACCTTTTTGCCCCAATCTATAGTATTAGTACCTGGGTGGCCGAGCTTTGCTCGGGAGCAGTGGCGAATACTGGTTCTCCTTCATAGGGAAGCCCTAGCCTGTATAATAGGTTTGGACGAGGGTCTTCAAAAGGTAAGTGGTAAGTGAAGCTGATATGAATGAGGTTATAAGAGCCCCACACCACTGCTCGGGAATTCAAGTAGATTTAAAAAAAATAAAAGAATTACAAAACTTTCTTTTGGAACTGCCAATCGGACTGACAGAATATAATTGATATATTTGCATGAATTGACGAAAGAAAAAAATGCGTATGTCGGTAACTTTCGTTCTGCGACGGGTTTCCTCATTTCTGATTATATATGTAGAGTGACTTCGAGTATAGGCTTATCTAAAGCTCATTGAACGACGCAGATATTGTGGACTGATTTTTTTTTGCAGATCGAAGACCACGTTTAACGGCTCTGTATGTCATCGCTGGTAACATACACTTCAAATTGTGTAAGAGGTAGAACAGGTTCTAGACAGTCTTTAGTACAAAGAGACCTCACAGGGTTTTTAAAAATTACAGTGGACTAATTGGGCACCTATCGCTCTGTACCTACTCCAATTATAAACAGTTTTGATTTTATTGATATTTATGTAATTTTCAAAATTTACTCTTTACTGGCGCTTAGTACCTACGAAAATTGATTTGCAATCATATTATCATTGAAAGATACAGTAATTATTAGGTAGGTGCAAAAATAGCCTTATATTTTAACATTTTAATAAAAACACCAATAAACTGTTCTGTCGAGTCGCGCGATGTGGTGATGAAGTTTTTTTAATTTCCATTTCCATAAAGGTATTATTTTACCAGGATATTTTATGTTGTACAATGCTGTCGTTACCAATATTTTATATCCCATCACAAATTGTTGTTTTTTAAGTATTAACAATTTTTTTTTAAACAGGCAAGTGCGAGTCGGACACGCTGACCGTAGAGTTTCCTATAAACCGGCAAAAAATCACGTTTGTTTTATGGAAGGCCCCTTAGTTATTTATATTATATAAATAAATTTGTTTTTATTTGTTATTCGGCTTCGATTGTATATAGCGGCAACAGAAATCATCTGTGAAAATTTCAACTGTAGCTATCACGGTGACGGTACAGCATGAGATACAGGCAGAGGTGACAGACCAACGGACAGACAGACGTGGTGTCAGTAATAGGGTCCCATTTTTACCCTACCCTGAAAATTTTTGCAATGTAGAGGAGGTAGGGGCTCTAGCCCTTACCTCTACATAGCTTATTTTCAGGTATGCTAGCTTATAAAACATAGTAATCTTACTAAAATGTGGATCTCCACATTTAAGTATATCTGCAACTGCTAACAAATTGATACTTTATAAAATAGTCATTACCACTTTATTTATAAAGTGTCAATGACTTTCATTTCACTCACAGCACTACATACACTTTTTTACACAAAAAGTTAAACTATTTATCAGGATAACATCATTATCAATAGATACACAGTAGTTGCAAGCAAAACTAGTATAATATGGTCAAATGCCTATTACTTACCTGGATTTCGATGTAAATTTATATATACAAAAATACAAAATGAAAATATTAAATAAAACTATTTTCTATTGTATTAATAGTAATTATTCTTGTTCCGTTTTTCTTCAATAAAATATATAACTTCTTGAGTTTTGGTCTGAATTGGACTTGATAAAACCAAAATTATAATAGTGGATAATATAATATGAGAAAAATAAATAGGTTTATTTAATAGTCCACATCAAGCAAGCAAAGAGTACCACAAGCAAGGGAATGCATTATGAAGCTCGAAAAGATTCATTGAAGGTTTCACTTGTGGTATGTGAATTGCACACTGAAAGTGTTATATGATTAGTTTAAAATTATAATAAAATCAGTAAGGTAGTAAGTGACAGCTAATAAACCTACCTTACCTAGAGCCAGATGGATATTCTTGCTGAATTGAGCATTGTCATAGTTTTTGTTTTCATTTTCATATTTTCATGTGTATCCTGAAAAGTACCAATAATTATACAGTTATCAACACAAAAATATAAAAAAGTACAATGGTTAGTAAATAATTATTGTAATTTAAAAAATAAGGAACAATCTTTACAGGGAACATTTATGTAAGTCCATAGACATTGCAATCCATATCATAATATAATCAACAGTGAAAACATGGTAAAACTTAAAAATTTTAATGTCCTCATGGCGACACATTTAATTTACAAATTCTACTACCCAAGATTTGATACATGAATTACAGTGAGATCTTAAATTATCCTTGACCCAATAAGAAGTATCAAGTTTCTTTCTATAAAGTTATTTATAATAAATTATTTTGTTTACAGTATGCTATAACAACATAAAGGCCTAATAGTTCAACTGTATGTATTTCTGAATAAGGAATAGCCAATAGCTAATAACTTTTAAATTCTCTTTATTATTACTAGTAAGGTTAAAGTTTTGTACATGTAGTTAATTGAAATAAACTACAATGAGCTATTATGTAAATACTGAAAATTTGTATATAAAAGGGCTAAGAAATGAGACATACCTCCTTAATTTTGTATAAATTGTCGCTTAATATAATTGTAGTTGGTAATTGATATATTATGATGTTGTTTAAAAAATAATGTAAAACGCAGTTTATTCAATAACTAACATTTTCCAATTATTGCTTGTCAAGTATTGGGTGACAATTTTGCCAACAAGAGCATGTACAAGTCATAATATTGTTTATTTAACGCTCTGAATTTTGATGAACTTTTTTTACAAAATTTATTTTATTATTATAAGTTTCAAATTATAGCAAATAATTAGATTTTTATTTCATTACAAAATCCTGGCTTTTCTAGGTTAGAAATTTGACAAGTTAAATATTTGTAAATGTCAAAATCAAAAGAAAATGCATGTAGTTCCGTTTCTATAGTCTTTGGTCTGTATGGTCAGCAAAACCATTGTAAAGGGATGTAGTGTGGAATACACAATTTTATATATGTTATTGATTGTACTGTAGGTTCTTGGTGGAAATTCATGTTTCACAGTAATAACACACAGGACTTCTTGCACTATTTCCACTTTCATTAAAGTTACTTACACATTAAAGTGGAAATAGTGCAAGAAGTCCTGTGTGTTATTACTGTGAAACAATTTTATATATTAAATTTTAAAATTGTTTACAAAAGATACATAAATCTAAAAGAAATAGGTATTTAGATTGACGCGAATAAACAATTATCATACTCTAGTTTCGTCTTCGATATTAACAACTAGAATTTATTTAACACAATGTAGTAACGCAGTAAGTGTTACCACTCACCACTTGTTTAGAGAAAAATGTAGCCAATTATGGCAACCCTTTTTTTTATGGCTCCCGCGTATTTCGCGCCAACCCCAACTCGGCAGCTCCTTCATTCGCATTTTAGTGCTCAACCACTCCACTTGGATCAAAAGTTCGTGTTTTCTGGATTAAAACAGTTTTATCACTAACACCGCAGCCTGCAGCTAACTCGGATGGTTTGTGATGGATTCGCTTCCACAATAGCCTTCAATTCTTCATTATCAACTGTGGTCTCCGGCCGTCCACGGGGCTTGTTCTGCAGGTCTAAATTTCCAGAACGAAAACGTTGGAACCAAAAACGCACTGTGTTTTCTTTTGCGACACCGCCGCTATACACATAATTAATACTTCGAACCGTTTCTGCAGCACTAGTGCCACGGTGGAACTCGTACTGGAAAATAATACGATAAAGTTTTCCATTTTGTAAACAGAGTGACGCAAAAAACCAAAAGAGGAAAAAACAAATGAATTACGGTTTTCGAAACACAAATGCATGAGTAAATAGCGGTATACATTTGAAATTGGAATTCCTCACCAAAGAAGATAATATATTTGAGATCAAAATGGCCAGTACAACAAAACGCCAATTTCATATGTAAGGACCTAATATTATGTATACGAGACTTGTATTAATTTTATAATACAAAAAAGCCATCAATTTTGATACATCCTCCTCAGATACATCCAAATAACAGGAGTCAGCGTAATATATCAGTGGCAATAACAAGGATTGTGCTAGAAGAATTTTAGTGGATATAATAATCATGTAACTTTTTGTTTACCAATAATATGAGCAGACCACGACAGGTTGTAATCAATAATTAGGCTTAAATTTTTGGCACTGTCGCTAAACTCCAAAACATCACTACAATAAATTATTTTGCTAATAGATTCAAAATCAACCCTGGAGCGCAACTGCCTGCTGTCAAAGAGAAGAGCTTGCGACTTTTTTAGATTAACCAGAAGTCCAAAAATGTTCGCCCACTTAAATATAATATCTTTAAAAGATCTTGGTTGACAGCAATAATAGCAAGATCAATTTCGTCAATACTAGTGTGCCTGTAAATTTGCAGGTCATCTGCATATAAATGGTAGGCAGAAGAGATGAACCTTGTTATTTCATTTATGAAGACCGCAAAAAGTAATGGGGATAACACTTCCCCCTGTGGGACACTAGCAGTAATGCTAGTCCAGTCAGAGCTAACGTCAGGAGTAAATATACGTTGCTTTCGTCCTCTCAGGTAGGAGTCAAACCATGCTGTCGTAGAAGATACACCTAAGCACCTAAGTATGGCCAGCAAAATATCGTCCATCGAATTGAACGCGCAACTAAAGTCTGATAAAACTAAAATTCTTAGCAATCTGTTGTCCATTGCATGCCGTATATCGTCCGTTACTTTCAGCAATGCAGCGGTAGTGCTATGCCCAGGACGAAATCCAGACTGGTATGGACTTTGGTGTTTAGAAAATCACTGAATTGTTTGGTAACTGCTTGTTCAAGAATTTTAGAGTGAATTGGTAAAATGGAAATGGGTCGATAATCAGAAGGTAAAGTAGAATTAGAGGTTTTAAGAAGAGGTATTATATGGGCATGTTTCCACATGGTCGGAAAAGTGCTTGAACTAATGGAAAAGTTAAGGATATGGGCTATGACTGGAGACAACAAATCAGCAATTGGGGATAACATATCCTTACTCAGGCCATTCCTACCAATGGCTTTAGAGGAGATTGAACGAAGACTTGCGAGTACCTGTTCTTCCGAGATATTTTTCAAGACAAACGTATCAAAGGGAGGTAACTTATTAGAAAGGGAGTTCAAACAGCAGGATTTATTGGCATCAGATAACTTTATAGGCTGAACAGCAAAATGTTTGTTAAGTACGTCAATATTTACTACTGGCGCATCGAGTCTCCGATGTTTTCCCGATCCCGGGGCGTCCAATAAATTTCCACATCTGTGCCTGAATTTTCAGCTGAAGCATATATAAAATGGCGCTTAGCGTCTCTACACATTCTGTTTCAAGTATTAAGCAGTTTTTTTATAAGCTAATAAATTCTGTTCTGTAGGCACTCGTTTACACTAACTTGGCTTTGTCACGCATAGTCATTATATTTTTGATTTCTGGGGATAACCAGGGTGCTGGGAGACGCTTCACGCGAATAGGTTTTATAGGGGCATGAACATCATAAATTTTGGTAATTGAAAATTTCTACTTCATAGTCAATACATGTCGCCTCGTAGAGGGGACATCTATTGACGGACGTCTTTTGAGGAGCCCCTATCCGCTTTACGTTAAATAAAATGTGAAAACCATCTTGGAATTTCAAAATGGATGCCATTTTCGAATTCAGTGCCCCCAGAAACTTGGAAAACGACACCTATATAAATTTTACAAAAAAAATGACAAATTCCAAAATTAATTAATTTATTGTAATCTGAAGCCTCAAAAACCTGTGCTCATAAGTTGTTGAAAATAAAATCGCTCTGCCGGTTTGAAATATTCCGTTAGCAAAAATATTGACAGAAAAAATACCACGAATAATAGTTATTATTCCTACGTCTATGATAGTCTACGGCAGGGTCTCCAAACTACGGCCCGAGGGCCACATCCGGCCCGCGGACATATTTTGTCCGGCCCGCGGAGAGCTAGCATACTTGAAAACTCCTTTTAGAGAACATATTTTTTATAGCAAATTAAATTTAGTTTACTGAAGTATTCTAACTTTATGTTGAATAATTATTAATATGACATCTACATTGATATGGTCATGGGCTAACTACTCATAACATTGTTGTAGGCTTATTGTTATTGTTTTTGTGATAAGTTGGATAAAGAAACACAGAATTGTAATGAGTAAAGACATGTATAATATGCAGAAAATTTAACTTCAGTATATAATAACTAACAAATTATTGAAAAGAATCCAACTAACATTTTATACATTTTAAATAAAAACATAACTTATAACGAGCATAATGACATATGAAATACTAATCAGATTTATGTAATTGAGATTTTCCACTAACAATAGTTCGTAGTTGTGGACTAATTTTACTTGTACCAATTATTAAAAGAGATTTAAGATGCTCATCAGTTAATTTAGATCTGTAAACATTTTTTGTGTACTTCATTTTGGAGAAGGTCTTCTCACACAAATAAGTAGTACCAAATACAGAAAACAGCCCACGAGCAAATTTATGCAAATTATCAAATTGTGTCAGTGGAAGACCCTTATAAAATTCCAACAAAGATGAGTTTTGATATTTGTTCTTAATTATATCACTGCACTGTAGATCAGTCATTTCCATTTGAAGTTCCGGGGCTCGGGTTTCAATGTCAGTATCAAAAGGATTCTGAAAAATCTTAATTTGATTCGCAATGGCATCAAAGTCCGAGAAACGAGTATCAAAATTTATTTTCAAAGCACTCAAAGTTTCGATGGCAAAATCGATAGGAAACTCAGTCTCAGTGGTGTGGCTGAATATTTCACATGTTTTAAAATGTGAAAAACATTTACTTCGTAGTTGTGATTGAAACAGTATCAATTTCTTCCGGAATGATTTGATATTAGTGTATAAACCAGGAAGATGCTGGTTTTCTCCTTGCAATCTCAAATTCAGTTCGTTCACATGTTTTGTCAAATCAACATAGAATGCTAACTTCCACAGCCATGCGTTGTTTTGTAATTCAGTAAGAGGGTGATGCTTTTCATTCAAAAAAATTTCGATCACTGCTCGAAGTTGAAAAAAGCGCTGAAGGACTTTCCCACAACTAAGCCAACGTACGGCAGTATGATAAGGTAAGTCATTTTCTCCAATGTCTTCAATAAATTGTCTGAATTGTCGGTGATTCAGCCCAAAAGATCTGATAAAATTAACAGTTGATATGACTGGTTTCAGAACTTCAGACATATCCAAATAAGAAAGACTAATGGTTTTGAACCACCGTCATTTTCTACAGCCTTTGACACAAGAGCGACCACTCCTTTATCTTTCCCACTCATGTTTTTGCCTCCATCAGTTGTAATACATTTCAAGTTTTTCCATCGAAGGTTCTTTTGATTAATGGCCATTTCAACTCCTTTAAAAATATCTGTACCAGTAGTTGTGCCATGAATACTATACATATCAAGAAGTTCTTCATGCACTTCATAGCTTTTATCTACTCCTCGAATATAAATCAACACCTGAGCAGTATCTGACACATCCGTTGACTCATCCAAGGCCAAAGAAAACCACTCAACATGTCCATTTTTGTCGAACAGTTGAGAGGATATATTTTCAGCGATGTTTTCTACCCTTCGAGCCACAGTGTTTGCTGACATACTGACAGTTTTTAATAAATTTACCTTTTCAGGGCACATTTCTTCGGCTACTGCAATTATGCATTCTTTGATCATTTCTCCATCGGTGAATGGTTTTCCAAGTTTTGCAATTTCAAAAGCCACACGAAAGCTGGCACGAGTTGCAGCCTCTTGTTCAGTTTTTGAGTTTTGTAAATGAAGATTGCTGCGATTTCAATCCGCGCTTCATAGCTTCGAATTTTTCTGTCCGCAAACTTCCTGTATATTTTGAATAATATTGAAAATGTTTTGTTTCATAATGACGTTTAATGTTATATTCCTTGAGAACGGCTATGCTTTCATTGCAAATCAAACATAGCGCCTTGTTACTGGACTCAATTACGAAATACTGAATGTTCCACTGATCTTTGAATTTTCTGCATTCACTATCAATTTTTCGCTTCCTTTCCATACTACTAAATCACACACAAAAGCAACAATTCAAATCAAAATACTGTTACAAAGATGTCTTAAACTTAAACACGCACAAACACGTTTTAAGGAGGTACGCACTATTTTATTTCACAACAGTGTCATAGGAACTGACTTGTGGTTGCGCCACTAGCTTTCTTATATATTCCAATTACTGCCATCTAGAAGTGAGTGGAAGACACCAGAACTTTCCGAACCAACGATATTATTCTGTACGTGCTATTAGCGCCATCTGTTAGCGATAGAAGGTACTATCTATTTCCGCTTGTGTCCACCAGATGTCGTGTCACGTTACTCCTCATGGCTCGTACTCTACGACTAATCTAGAAATTACAGATAATGTCAGGAAAATTAACAATATGCAGTGTTGCCGTTTTGCGGACCTTAGTCCGATTTGCAGCCTTTTTTAAACGTTGCGTACTTTTTCGGACTTTTGTTTTCATCAGTGGACTATTTCACTTTTTACCACCGGCAACAATCATAATATGGTTTTGGCCCTCGGAACTTACTGGAGTAATCAGTATGGCCCTAAGGCTGGAAAGTTTGGAGATCCCTGGTCTACGGGGTGAAACTCTCATACACCTTTACAACTTTAGGGGCCCCAAATATGGTCCGATTTTCCTTCAGTTCGGCCTGAACGGATGCAAAATGGTATCGTCTGTGTGCAATTTCGAGATTGCATCAGTTGACCGTATGGACTGAAGCGATTCGTTCCAGTGTTGCCAGCTCTGTTTTTGCGAAACTACTAAACTCGCGGCGATTTCTACTAAAAGCTACTAAAAGAATACTGAAAACTATCCAAAAAGCATAACCTAGGAATCCCTAAAGCCCCCAAAAAACCACTGCATTTTATGTTTTGTTATTAAATTTGATTATTTATTGAATTATATTATAAATTTTATCGTTTGCATATGATTACTGTCTGGGTCTTGCCTACTAACAACTAAATTCTTACTAATGAGGGAATAAAATACTTAATTTAGTAGTAAAACTTTGTAAAATAACTAAGTTGGCAACATTAATTCTGGACTGAACGGACCATGTGTGAGAAATCGCTTCAGTTCTCACCAAAGCCGTGCCGTGCGGGATTGTATAGTGTACAAGCGTAGTGAGCTTACAATTAATAAGCATGACCGTAGCTCGCGGCAAACCAGAACGAACTGATGCGGCTTTTCCGTGTGTGTGCTCGAATCCGTTCAGGCTGAAATGACTTCAGTTGGGTCGGATGAGATTTTTTTCCGTGTATGTGCTAGAATCCATTCAGACCGAACTGACGTCAGTTCTAACTGAAACGATCGGCCTTTCGTCTGCGGGAGCCTTTACATCTCAACACGACTATCCGGTACTAACAGTTTGAAAATTTTCGGACAACCTCAACAGATGACACTAGGCGGCTTTTACATCGCACTATAGAAGACACGTTTGTAAGAGGCTCGCGAACATTTTATATTGCGGTGACCTTATCCTACAATTCTATGGGAATATGGCCATTCTGGGCAGTACTACTTCCATATATCGAATTTAATAGTAACTAAAACGGTACAACGCCATCTACATACGATATCCCGAAACTTAGCAAGACTTAGTTCCAATTTTAGAGTTGCGAATCTATACTAGTATATATCTGTATAATCTATGGTCTACAATTTCAACTTGCATGCATAATGCCGACGTTTTCCTTTCTTCAAGCCAACTCATCGGTATTTCTGACGCAAAATAGCTGAAATATGTTTGTTTGTGCGATAAGAGTTTAACTGTTCTGTGAAAATAAAATATATACTATCCATAAAGTTCGAAATGGAGGTTTACTATCTCGTTTTGATAATAAGTATATTTTGGCATGGGTGTAGTGCGATAATGTGGAGTTTGGCACCGAACACTCAAAAATGCCTCAAAGAAGAATTACATGCTAACGTACTAGTTGCTGGAGAATATGAAATAACAGAAGCTGCCGGTCAAAGAATGGATTACATTGTAAGTAACCTATACATTCATCATTATTTAGCAAAGTTTGTTATCAAACCGATAACACATTTGTTTGTGTTCTTACACCATTGAATGGGCAAGAAAATTAAAAAGAACAACAAAAATACATAAGACACTACAGGAATACTAACAATATTTAATTTGCAGTATGTTATCTTATGTCCATCTCTACTTTCCAGGTGCGTGACTCTAAAGGGCACATTTTGGCACAAAAAGATGATATAAGCGAAGGGAAGTTTACCTTTGTTACTGAAACCTATGACACATTTGAAGTGTGTTTTATATCTAAGGTTCCACAAGGTAAACATATTTATTAGGTTCTCAATATAAAATTGTTTAAAATCCAAAACTTTATGGGCGTTCTTACTTCTTAAGTTTCTGTTTCAATTCAAAGCTTGACTTTGTGTTTTGTAATTGATAAAGACTGATAATACAACATATTATAATCATTTTCAGAGAGGAGGGGAGTTGCCCAGGATGTAACATTAGATATCAAAATTGGAATAGAGGCTAAAAATTATGAAGGTGTAAGTAATTATAAAAAACTATTTTCTCTAATTTGCAAATCAATCTATACAACTTTTTTATTTAATCAGTTAGGTGCAGGATATCTACTGAAAGGGTTATTAATATATTACAACTGAATAGTCTCTCTAAACTTTTAGGAAATAAAACTTATTTTAATAGATGTTAATTTATACTATTACAGCTATAATATTATAGTGACTGTCATTTCTTGTTTTAAGAAAACCTGCCTGCTATTATATTTATGCTCTCTTTACCAATGGGGTACATACATAGTTTTTGTTTTTGACTTTCCAAAGAGTACATAATAAGAAATATTGTCTTTGCAATGACATATCTAAGTTCGACCGTTGATGAAATACAGTCATCACAAGTTAGATTGTTACAGAGGGTTAAAAAAAATGTCACAATAACATAAGGATTTGAATAGTAATTTTCGTTTTTCAGTCATAGCAAAAAAATATATCGTTTCAGTCCTATAACTTATAATTTAGCAAATGATTACTGTACATTTTGCATTTTTCAGTCTATATTTATGTTGCCTTACAGAAAATTTTCTTGATTTAGTATAAGCAGCAAATATAATATACACAGTATGCTACCTAGTCAAAATACATTTAAAAGTTTATTTAATATTCTATAATATTTCATATTTCAAGCTACATGTACTGATAGTTGTAATCTAACCTAATATTTAAATACAAAATGTTTTGCAAAAAAAGTAAGTAAATATTTTATTTTATCGGTGGGACTTCCAATCAACAAACTACTAGAACTCTTGGGTAATATTGAGTGCCTTAAAATATCTTTTTAGTTTTGACTATTGTGTTCTAACCATTTACATCGTTTAATGATTGATTTAACAAAAGCATGATGTGTGCAGTTTATATCACTTAATAACTTTTGTTATATCCTATACTTTCGCTAAAAACAATTTTTTGATTTAAGAAAATTTTTTCATGTATAATAATAAATGTGTGTTATAATAATTCAGCCCAAATAATGTTAGATTATAATAAATTATATTTAGTATGTCTATGTATTCAGGATAATTTAGCATTATTACTCAAGTGGGAAATAAATTATGCCTATTTATTTTATTGGAGAGTATATTGCCTATAGGCATTATGTAATTAGGTTTCAGGAATAAAAACATGTTGCATTTATTGTTTTTAAACAGGCAACTTTTATTTTGAAATCAATTAATTAGTACATATTTTTACTTTCAAATTTAGAAAGTATTACATAGATTAAAGACCCAATGCTTGTATATTTTATACTCATATCATTGAAACTGATATATAGCAGATGCATGGTGTGTTGGTGCCTAGTGGCAATGTGGCATAGATAATACATAGCTTGTAATGTTTATATAAGACTACACATATTGTAAATCTAAATAGATGACCATAAAAAATATTTGTTTTTTATTGCATTCATTCTCTTCTGCATTATACTTCAAGTTAAAAACTCCTTTAAAAAACAGAACTATTATTCTTAATTATTCTCATTTCGTCAAAATTTATTAAACAAAGTAGATAAACTTGTCATTTTAATTATTATCAATAAATTTTTAAGTTATATGTTTTTAATAAACATTAAAATTACATTTTTGTATCATATATATTATTGTTATATTTTTTGTATATTATCTTATACAGATTGGGGAAGCAGCCAAGCTTAAGCCCATGGAGCTAGAATTGAAGAGATTGGAGGATTTGTCAGAAGCTATTGTCCAAGATTTCACAATGATGAGGAAAAGGGAGGAGGAAATGAGAGATACCAATGGTAAAACCATTTCAGTGTCTTTTTTTTTTTGATAAAAATTATATTTAGGCCTACCTGATTCTTACTATTAGTATTTATAACAAGTCATATTGGATTTTATTATTATAATAGGACCAGTATACTTATTTATACATTTTAGCTAAATTGAAAATACTATAGGAATTTTAATTAATATTTATTTTTCTTTGTTTCAGAGTCAACAAACAATCGCGTTTTGTTCTTCAGCATATTCTCTATGGTATGCCTCCTAGGGTTGGCGACGTGGCAAGTGCTGTATCTACGTAGATATTTCAAAGCAAAAAAACTGATAGAATAACATTTCGTTAATTAATTTAAAAATATAGTCACATTGATCATGTAATATATATATAGCTTCATTAAAACGCATTTTGAACAAAGTTTATTTTGATAAATTTACAAGCTAATTTGAAAGTTTTAATTTGGGATGTAATTTGTTAAATTTGAATAATTTGTGATATCATTGATAAAATCAACAGTGAACCTAAATAGAAAGAAAGATGAAAAAATATTATATTACTAAATAAATTGATCTTCAATAGAATATTCAGGTGCAGATCTGAGAGACATATGTACTACATATCTTAAATATTACATTTAAACATGAATGTGAATCTGCAGTGGCTATGCATGTTATGATGTGAAACTTTCGCTTCAAGGTGTTTTTATTTGATATTATGTTAGTCACTCCATATGTTATAATTTGAATACTAATGCTGAAATAGTTTTACATGTTCCAAGAACCATTTTTTTTGTTAAGCTTGTGTGACTATGTGCTTAGTAAGTTTGTGGCTATGCCACTCTATAAAATAAAAACATATTTGTTTACATAACAGATTTTAATTATTTTTTGTGTGTATATGATCGAAACTTTGTCTAAGATTATAATATGATAAAAAGTATTTTAGTATCTTATTTACTTTAACATCCTAAATACTAGTAAGTAGCAAATTATTTAAGCTTAACTGGACTTACTTTTAGAGTAAAGATATTTTTCAAAAACGCCAGTACCTTCATAATATAAATAGGCATTTCGATTGAATAAGTATATACATGGGTTTCTTTGTATGATTAATCCATGGAGCTGATAAAGAGAGGAGACGGCATAAGCAACTGTGCACTGTGATTTCTACTCGGTCCTAACGTCATTAGCATGTGTCGTTTGTTCAATTTCCGCGAACCAGATCAGTACTGATCTATTAAGTTAACGAACCGGTTCAAATAACTCGTTCGATCGAACCGTGCAATGAGCTGAAAGATCTGAGCGAGCTGAAGACTTACGTGTCAATCGCGATTTGTCGGTTCACGCGCGCGTTTCAAACGAGTCCTATGGTTCTCGTAGTTCATTAACTCGTTAGTGAGCCAGTGGTCCAACTGAGCCAATCGAGTCAAACTCAGCGCGCGACCGGGCCGTGCCGAGATCAATCAGTAGATCACTCGATCGTAAACGGAACAATGGTTCATAAGGTTCGAACATAAATCAGTGACCAAATCAATTTCATACGAGTGAACCATTGAACCGCGCGACCCGGGTTTTTGGTTCGTTCGTTCGTGAACGAAGAAGAAAAAGAAAAAATGCTGTCTTATCATCTAAAAATACTCAAATAGGCGTTCTGATGCTATGGAGGGCTTTGCATTTCATGTGTAAGTATTTAAAAACTACATTTATTATAATTGTTCTAGAAGTCTCTTAGCGTTAGTAAGAAATTGTTCTACTTGCCAATAGATGGCGTTTTTAAGCTTTGATCACGGGGATTAAAATATATTCTAGATACGTGCTAACTCAATATTAATATATTATTTTAATCATCATGCGTACTAAAGTTTTTTGCAGTACTTCCTAAAGACTTTTCAGTCGTAAAGTAATATATCGTTTTTTATCATTTTACGCCCCTGTCGACCAAGATGTACTTAATCTGGCGTTTAGTGCCTGGGGTCTAGTGTGAGACAGCAAAACTACTAATGGCCGATTTCTTCACTCGTAGTTATCCTACGATTAGAGTTATCCGTTAGTTAATGTGAGTTAACTGGAGATTTCGTTTTCTTTTACACCAGTTTAAGAAATAACCCCCGAATATTTTTGTCCTAAGGATAAATATTGGACTGACTTTATACCTGGCAGTTAACTTACTGATGTCAGTGTGTGCGTAAAAATTCTAGTGTAGAGTTTACATGGCACTGTACATGCTTGTACAACGATTCTTCGAATGTCAAATATAAAATGAATAATATTTCAGGTACATGTCACTGGTCACAGTCACACATACATGACCGTAGGATAGCCAACCCGTCGGTCTGTTGAAGACAACCATCGATATTTTAACCCTAGAATATGTATATCTGCCGAATAACAAACTCTAGTTTATCTCTCTCATGAAGATATCGGCCATAAGTAAGGTCGATATCGAACGTAATACGTCGTTGCTATTGACCGTGTGTGTCAGTGGGCGGAGTCAGACACCCCCTCACTCCGCAAAATATAAAGTTTTGTTTCATACTGAAAACTACTTACAACACCTTTCTGTTTTACCTCCATGGATTAATCCCATCATAATAGAAAAGATTCATTTTTCCTCAAAAGTCACAAGGAAACTCAAACTATTAGGTCTTTACATATGAAAATGGCGTTTTGTCGTACTGGCCACTTTGATCTCAAATATATCTGCTCTGGTTAGAAAAGATTCCTTTTTCCTCAAAAATCACAAGGAAACTCAAACTATTAGGTCCTTCCATATGAAACTGGCGTTTTGTCGTACTGGTCACATTGATCTCAAATATATCTTATTTGGTTAGGAATTCCAATTTAAAATTTATACCCACAGCTATTTACTCATGCATTTGTGTTTCGAAAACCGTAATTCATTTGTTTTTTCCTCCTTTGGTTTTTTCTTTGCGTCACTCTGTTTATTAAATGGAAAACTTGAAATATCGTATTATTTTCGAGTACGAGTTCCACCGTGGCACCAGTGCTGCAGAAACGGCTCGAAGGATTAATTATGTGTATGGCGGCGGTGTCGAAAAAGAAAGCACAGTGCGTTTTTAGTTCCAACGTTTTCGTTCTGGAAATTTCGACCTGCAGAACAAGCCCCGTGGACAGCCGGATACCAAAGTTGATAATGAAGAATTTAAGGCTATTGTGGAAGCAGAAATCCATCGCAAAACACGTCTGAGTTAGCTGCAGGCTGCGGTGTTAGTGATAAAACTGTTTTAATCCACTTGAAGCAAATTGGGATGGTGAAAAAGCTTGAAAGGTGGGTGGCCTCATGAATTGAGTGCAGCAAATCGACAAACGCGCGTCGACTGCTGCGTTACATTACTCAACCGGCACAATAATGAAGGGATTTTAAATAGTATCATTACCTGTGATGAAAAGTGGATCCTGTACGATAGTCGGAAACGCTCATCGCAATGGCTGAACCCTGACGAACCAGCCAAAGCCTGCCCCAAGCGAAAATTGACTCTAAAAAAGTTACTTGTGAGACTAGTGCCGGTGTCGTTTACTACAGCTTCCTTACATCTAGCCAGACGATTACGGCAGATGTCTATTGCCAGCAACTGCAAATCATGATGGAAAAGCTAGCTGCTAAATAACCGAGGTTAGTCATTCGCTCTAGTCCACTGCTGCTTCAGGACAACGCTAGACCACACACTGCGCAACATACGGCTACCAAATTAGAGGAGCTTCAATTGGAATGTCTGACATCCACCGTACTCCCCGGACCTTGCTCAGACAGATTACCATTTTTTCCGAAATTTGGATAACTTCTTGCGAGGGAAAAAATTCAACTCCGATGGGGCAGTCCAAAGCGCCTTCAAAGACTTTATTGATTCCTGTCCGAATATTTTTTTAGTAAAGGAATCAATGAACTAGTTACCTATGAGATGGAAAAAGTGCATAGATAGCAATGGTATATACTTTGAATAAGTAAATATGTTTAAAAGAAACGATTTTATGTTTCTCCTTTACAAAACGCCAATTTCATATGTAATGACCTTATATAATATATATATACACAGTTTATCATGTAATATGTGTTAAGATGAAAACAGTATTTTGTTCATTAATTCAAAAACTAAATAGAATATTTAAAAAAGAGGTAGCGTTAAGGTTATAGTTGTAGGGGGTAATCTCTGCAAACTGGATCTACTGAACTGATTCTGAAAATTATTTTACCAATAGGAAGCCACAATAATTGTGAGTGTCTTATGCTATAAAATAAGAAAGATATTGTGTAAAACTCAATTCACCGCTGACCGCGAGTAAAAGCTAGTTTTTGTAGTTTGTACAGTAGGTGCCAGGTTGAAAGAAATAAAAAATCGATAAAATTTCAAAGGTACGTATTTACTTTATTGTAAATGCCAACTTGGTAAAAAAATTAAAATAAGTGATGTACATAATGTTTTCAACTTTAATTCATATTATAGATATTTTATTTTACTATAAACAAACAAATATTTTCATATTCACAAATGTAATAGTGTTGGACACTAATCTTGTTGGACAATAGTATAAAATCACTTAAATTATTACCTCATCATACCATGAAATAAGAAAATTTTCGTTTATGAATTCTTCAAATGGCAAATTGTTTATACTTCTTGATACAAGTCAAAGTACAAATAAGTGTTACTTCTTGTTGTTTTACTCTCTTGTTACAAAACATCTACTTACACAAACATACTTCCAATTATCTCCTGGCACTAATAATTTTTGGAAAAATGTTAACATAGCTGATGCCCTATTGCAATTTAAAAATACCGTAATGCTCCATTTAACGAGCATTAAATATATTGAGATCAAATTCAGCCAAGATTGGTATGAGAATTTGAATCTAAAATGCTGTCTCTTGTTTTTTGATATGTAACATCTTTCCTCTCGCTTTCTTGCAATTTGTGCGAGTGATTTCGTGAAACGGGACGGAAGTTTGTAACAGGAAGTCGCGGAATTTGATTTAACCATACTTATTTATTGTTTTGGAATGATTAAACATCATTCATACAAAATTGTAACAAAATATTTGTTAACATTTACTATAAAATGAACTGATCAGGAATGATAGTTTTTCAAGAGAACTTCTATGTATCTAAAATGTTTTTGTTTGTGCAATTATTATTTTATGTCACCTAAATGAGACTGAATCAATGTTCATATTATGATTTATCTTATAACACCAACCTCTAACATCCCCACAGCTGGGGCTCAATATGAGTTAGGCCACTGTGCCTATTCCACTGCAGGAAGGTCATATTGTTTATTATAAAATATTAATTTTCAGTAACTACATAATTTAATATCAAGAAATGTTAAATACTAAAACAAAATTGTGACCCAAGTGAAAATTACAAGTTAGAAACACAAAAATTAGCATAAACTGTTCAGCATAAATATTTCCACAGTGAGATGCTTTTCGAGAATGAGATGAACTTAATTTTTTATCATAATATTAGATACTCTTCAGCATTTACTTTGATAAATACTTGCTTATGTACAATTATTTTCTTTATATTTGAAGTATTTACAACAACACAGTTATTGTTTATGATCAAAGAGGAGAATAGTCTAATTGAACGGTGAGATGTTTCACTCCCGCCTCTCGGAAAATTCTGGCGGCTTGCTCGGTAACATATCTAGGATCGACTTCCCTAGCCACCTCAAGTTTCATAGCACCAACGTGAACGTCACTACAGAGAGTCCAGAAGTGAGGCTCTTGTACTGCATGGACTCCCGCTAATCCTACCACACGAGTGAACAGATTAGGCAAAGCACGTTCTAGGGACGTCGGAGTCCTTTGCATTAGCACACCGGCCGAATCACGCACTAAAGGTATAACACTAGCGGCGATGAGTAGCGCGATCGCCATCGAGCAGATGGGGTCTGCTCGCATCCAACCGAACATTCTCATCAATATGGCGGATATGATGACGCCGACAGAGCCGAGGGTGTCGGCGAGCACGTGAAGAAAGACTCCCCGCATGATAGCGGATCCGGCGCCGGTGGGCGCTTCGATGTCGCCGTGAGAGTGACTGTGGTCGTGGTTGTGCGAGTGTCCGTGTCCACCGTGCCCATGCCCGTGACCGTGGTGGAACGCGTATATCCCCACCATGTTCACCAAAAATCCCAAAATTGAGACAAGCAGCAAACGTTCATGCTTGACCTAAAAAAGAAAGGTATATTCAAATATTTTGCCATCTAGTACCTACTAAGTATTTAGGTAGTTTTAATGTAAAATTATTTCAATTAATGGGTCTACCGAAGAAATCTTGCGCAAATTATTATTTATTTCAATGTCCGAGTGGTACTTGATTAAAATTGTATGTGACTCACAATTATTACAATAGCTTACGGCGCTATCGGTTTATGAAATATACTTCGAAAATTTTGCCAACAGACCAAACAAGAAATACAATAAGACGTTGACCTTCACTTGACAAACTGCAACATCCACAAAGTGTTACAGGCTTTCTAGCCTTTTAAGACCAATTTTTAAACAACGTCCAAAAATGGTATGGTATTTTTATAAGTGTTCCGTCGTACTCAAGGAATCCATATAGTTTCGCTCTGCCCGTCCGTCTGTCTATCTGTCTGTCTGTCCACTATTCAAGCTTCTGTACTAATTATGAATATAAATTAATTAAATTTGATATAGATAAATAATGTGTATAGATCTCGATTTTGGCATCATAAAATACTTAATAATAATTTTAACCGACTTCCAAAAAAGGAGGCGGTTATACGTTCGGCTTATGTTTTTTTTTGTATGTTCAAACATTACTCTGCCGTTTATGGACCGATTTTCATAATTCTCTTTTTGATGTATTGGGTATAATCCGAAATTGGTCTGGGTGTCACTAAAGCGGTGACCTGATGATAGCATCCATGAGGAATCGAGGGAACTCCTCGAAATTTATATGGATACCTATATAGGTATCCATATAAATTTCGAGGAGTTCAAAAAAAAATCACTATATATATAGTGATTTTGACTTTTTCAGAAGTAGCCCAAGCACATGTTACCAAAAAGTAAGATTCTGCACCAAGGTATACCCTTAATCCAAAAATACTGAACATAACTCCTCAGGCTTTAAAGATACGCGTTTGGAAACTTCGCATTGTTTAAAGATGCAAGCATATGCCATTATGAAATAGTTCCCCTTTTAAATTTGGCTGAAATTTTAACTATTTCTCTACTCAATCTTCAAACTTTAAAAATATTAAAAATATTTTATAACTTCATACTTTTTTATGTTTTTTTTTTACTTTGGAAGTTGGTTTAATTTTTTGAAATTGAAACATATGAATTTGGCGTTTTGTTATACTGGACACTTTGATCTCAAATATATCTTCTTTGGTTAGGAATTCCAATATCAAATTTATACCGCTATTTACTCATGCATTTGTGTTTAGAAAACCGTAATTCATTTGTTTTTTCCTATTTTGGTTTTTTCTTTGTGTCACTCTGTTTACAAAATGGAAAACTTGAAATATCGTATTATTTTCGAGTACGAGTTCCACTGTGGCACCAGTGCTGCAGAAACGGCTCGAAGGAATAATGTGTATGGCGGCGGTGTCGCAAAAGAAAACACAGTGCGTTTTTGGTTTCAACGTTTTCGTTCTGGAAATTTCGACCTGCAGAACAAGCCCCGTGGACGGCCGGAGACCACAGTTGATAATGAAGAATTGAAGGCTATTGTGGAAGCGAATCCATCACAAACCATCCGAGTTAGCTGCAGGCTGCGGTGTTAGTGATAAAACTGTTTTAATCCATTTGAAGGAAATTGGGTAGGTGAAATTCTTGAAAGGTGGGTACTTCATGAATTGAGTGTAGCAAAACCAACAAACGCGCGTCGACTGCTGCGTTACATTACTCAACCGGCACAATAATGACGGGATTTTAAATAGAATCATTACCTGTAATGAAAAGTGGATCCTGTACGATAATCGGAAATGCTGATGCTGCATCGCAATGGCTGAACCCTGGCGAACCATCCAAAGCCTGTCCCAAGCGAAAATTGACTCAAAAAAGTTACTTGTGAGCGTTTGGTGGACTAGTACCGGGTGTCGTTCACTACAGCTTTATTAAATCTAGCCAGACGATTACGGCAGATGTCTATTACCAGCAACTGCAAATCATGATGGAAAAGCTAGCTGCTAAACAACCGAGGGTGGTCATTCGCTCTAGGCCACTGCTGCTTCAGGACAATGCTAGACCACACACTGCGCAATAGACGGCTACCAAATTAGAGAAGCTTCAATTGGAATGTCTAAGACATCCACCATACTCCCCAGACCTTGCTCCGACAGATTACCATTTTTTTTCTAAATTTGGATAACTTCTTGCAAGGGAAAAAATTCAACTCCGATGGGGCAGTCCAAAGCGCCTTCAAAGATTTTATTGATTTCTGTCCGAATGGTTTTTTTTAGTAAAGAAATCAATGAACTACCTATGAGATGGCAAAAGTGCATACATAGCAATGGTATATACTTTGATTAAATAAATATATTGTTTAAA